>LYUA01003444.1:11324-25181 GCA_002093875.1 Calopteryx splendens
ATATGTGTGTGTATATATATATAGATAAAGATTTTACTACCTAATTTTACTCACTTGGGGCAATGCATTAAATTCTTATGGAATGGCCCGGAAGAAATGAATCTGACCTAAATTCTGGAAATTTTTGGATTCCAAATCTTTTCCTACTGTGTCCTGCGGAGAAGGCTTTGCTTCATTTCCAGTTTCAGCTTTAATGGACGCGGTCTTGGTTTTGGAGCTCGGAATTTGAATATGGTTATCATCATCCACGTCCTGCAAACTCTTAAGCCGCTGGGTGAAGGGGAGGGGGAAGATGAGGGGGCACAAAGTTTTCCCATGCTCCTTCGTTCCCACGCCCCCTCATGCTCGTTTCTCTTTCTTTACGCATGATGGCGTATCTCAGGGAAATGTCGCACATGAGTACGGGGGGGAGGGGGTGAGAAGAGTGGTGGCTGCTACCCCCTCCAATCCCTCTGCCTTGTAAGTCGTCCCCTCGTGGCCACGCTGCGACTGGAAAGTCCCTCTAATCCCTCCCTTGAACTCGTACTCCGTAAATTATTGATAACGACCGGCAACTTGGAAAAGATTATTTTGGTGGAACTTACGGTCACTGAAGCACATAACAAGAAGCTTTATACAATTTCCTTAGTAAGATATCCTTGCATAAATCGAGCCTATGCAAATGCTGCAGTCCGTTTCACGGGTACGGAAGGAAGTGTATGTTCGAAAAATTTCAGTTAAAACGAGATAATTTATGCGTTAGGGGATATGTTTATGTTGGTCGATTGTGAGTGATGCTTAAATGCTTACTCTTAGAAAATGAAAAAATCGGAAAATAATATAAGAAGCATATTCGGCTGCCCAACCTCCGTCTTAAACGCAAGTGTTGAGTTGATGGGATAAGCTAGAGGAGGGAGGGGTGAGGGAAGGCGGTAGAAGGGGAGGAGGCGAGGGAGCAGGTGGGGAAGGAGGGCGAAAAGACGGAAGGGGGAAGCATGTTGAAAGGGGAAGAGGGATGGGGTCGGATGTTGAGGGGACGGAATGGTTAGGGCGTTCATGTATTATATTTACTCCGGGAGGTTTAAAAGCTGCAAAAAGTCATGTGTAAACCTGTACTTTTATTTTGAGTTGAAACGAGTTGGCGGGGGGGGGGAGATTATATGATAGATATATTTTAACAGTGATCAAAGTTCAGACAGTGGGCATAAGATTGCTTGGGAACTTGGAGAGGGGTGGATGGGATTGGAGGAATTCGAAGAAGCTCGGTGATAATTAATCGTGTGTAGAGCATTCAACTACAGACCGGAGGGTCACTTGTCCGATTTCCAGCTAAAGCCAAACTGTGATTTTCTCGGAAGCCGCAGGCGGTACAGGGAATGGCAAACGTTCCCTCCTAAACCTGATTTATGAATTTTACACGTGCCTGGGCCCATGCGATGATATTTTTATAAAACACAATGTAATATCTAAAATGGTTATTAATTTTCCTTCTACAAATATAGATAGTACGTGGCCTGTGACCTTTCTTCGTCATGAGAAAAACTTGTTGAGGTTGTAAAGAAATCACGAGATTCCTAATTTTTGCTCGTTAAAATAAACATTGAACTGCCAACTTTTGTTGATAATATAATACCGGTTCATTATCCTCAGATAATGAGTTCACCAAGGAAAGACTCACCTTTTTTGGGTTTGTTTTTGCTACACTTTTAGTTCAGTTTTAAGCATTGAATCACTAACGACAAATAATTGAACTTGCGGCAAATGTGTGAAACTTAGTATAATATGTTGCGCAAGCCTAATTTGTGTAAGACTTCGACGGAGTGTTGTAAAAGCAAAAATTATACAGGAATTAGGCTGATTTACAGCAAAATTTTCTTAGGCATAATGCAAAGCCGGCTCTAGACACTTATTTGTACCGGACAAAATCATTTTTGACGCCAACTTTCCTCTTAATTCTCTCTTAATGATGAAATCTAAGATTATTCTCCAATTTTTAGGCCTTAGGCGAATGCCAAGTCCACCTAAACCAAGGACCGGTCCTGCTTTATGATAGACCGTCATCGTCCCGAGGGAGACGTAATGACAGTAGAATTAAATTTGTCCTCCAACGGCTCGAGTCATACCGTGTCGTGATTATACTTTCTTGTGGAGGGTAAAATTACATTCCTTTGTTGATTATATCTACATACTTTTGATTATCCAGAAAGTACCCTTCCCTCAGAGTAATTTTCCTCCCTTGAGATGTAATTTTTGAACCAGCTGAAATCGCGTACTCCGCACTCAAGTTTTAATGCTAAGAATATTTGTTCTCGTAATGTGGAATTAGTCTTTCTTCCATCAGAGAAAATGTTTCTGTGGATCCCCACTTCAAGGATTTCCAGAAATCGTTTAAAATGAAAAACTTGCATATGAATGAGGGGAAGGCATGGGAGGATTAACTTTATTAGAAATGGAGAGTAGAATCATGACTGTAATTTTATGCCGCAAAAATAAATGTTTGTTCGTATTATTGCATTTTTTGTGTGTAAATGCAATTTCCATATCATTCCATGTGATAACGGAATCCCTCTTATTTAATAAAAGCAAAGTATTGGAGATTAAATCCATGCTTACGTAATGAAGGTACGTATGAATCATCAGTCGTATTTGGCCATTTGAAAAATCCTTCATTCCTCTACATTTCGTCACTTTCAGTAGGCAATTCTTTTCTACATACTTAATACCGTGAGATACACTAAATATTTACTCTATGATATAAAATAGTAAACATCCTAATAAAAAAACCTAAGTGCTTTAGTGATGTACCTATAACGATTCTATCCGTAACCTAGTTAAACAAAGAAATATAAGGAGGGATTATTCCCAAGCACGTTACACTTTTTTGCATAATTATTGTTCCTAACTTTTGTAGTTGTTAAAATGTTTAATAAATATGTTAATTTTTACACTCTTGATATAATATATTTTCGCCTAAAGCGTTTGGTGATTGCCAGATGGAATACATCCTTGATCTTTCTAGAACGATGTCAAGCATAATATGAAAAAACTAATAGTTCCTTTTTTTGAGAATATATCACCCTTTTGTTGTCAGAATATTTTAATAGATTACTAAAATCACCGGGAATGGTACTGTTAGACGGGTTTGTTCGGTCTCGTGTTTGTTTTGCGATCTTGAATAACTTTCTGTCATACCTCTTACGCATGGGGAATTTTATTATGCATTATAAAACTGATATGACCTTTAATAATAAATCGTTGTTGGCTAGATATCCTCACAATTTAAAGTGTGACAAAATATTCACTATAAAACGTTATAACTCTTAGCAGGCATCCCTGGTTTATTCCAATATCTTCATCCCCAGATACACTAAGAGTGAAGATTGACGTCAAACGTTTCCCATAAAAAACTTTACTCCCATATTATTCTCTGGATTGGTAATTTCTTCGATGATTCATATACTGCATCCCCCATTGAGGACTAGTTTGGATTACCTTGCTCAGCTTAAAACTTCCCAATATTATCCATATCACGTTGAGATGGAAATGCGCCTGCGCTCTGACTTAAAATATTTGGTGAAAAAATATTCGGTACAAGGGTTTAAGGGGGGGGGGGAGGGTNNNGGGGAGGGTTGGAGAAGACACGGAGAATCATATGAGGAGAAAGATGAGCTGAATTTTGTCCTAAAAAGCATCGCGCGATTGACGGCTGGTCATTTGAGCTATTACATGCACAGAATCAGATCCAACTCCAAAGACGATGGTGATTAGGTGACCCGCAGAAGAGTAGCGCAGAGAGTGTGCCTACCAATATGGGGCTCTACGGAATATAGCGTTTCGGTTTTTCTTCACACTCATCGAATACCTATAGTTCCTTATCCACTGGTTGATAGACTTGACTAAACGTGCCCCATTGACCGAGGGAACCTGACGAAGGAGGCAAAATAAGATATAACCCGGGCGGCGATCGTGGCAAACAGAGCAATCCGGAATGAAGAAGATACTTCCCAAGCACAAAATAAAAATTTGCGATTCACATATGACATTCTAACATTAGGAGGCTAAGCAGGCATTGAATTAATGAAATATTTAACGTCTCCCCGCTCTTTCCCCCACTATCTATCATCCAAGTAGATCTTTTTGTTTGGGAAAATACTGTTCCTACATAAACGTAATTTTTTGCACTCTCCTCTTTATATAAAATGATCTCTTCAAGGCACTATAGTACCCTATTCGAGAGAGGAAGAGTAGGAGATGCCTAAATAACGGGAAGCTTATGACTCTTTTCCTATGAATTTGTCTTTAAAAAATTACCTTTTATGAAGCGTTTTATAATACTCTAGTTATGTAATAATTCTAACACTTAACTGGAACGCATACCTACTCTGCATATTATTTAAGGCCAAAATTACTTCATAAATAATATTGTATTCTCGTAATATCAAATGTTTTCCTCAATTTTATCTTGATACAAGCAAGCCACTCGGTTTTCCACCAGTTGTCTTGGTGACTTTGAATTACTTATTGAAAGTTAAATGACTAGAAAACTTAGTGCACCCAGTCCATTAAAACCTATCGGACAGAATTTGTTATCTGAATGACTACATATTCAGTAGCGTATGTAAGTTCCTGGCTTAAAACCCTTTTTAAAGCGAGCATCCAATTGCATATTCATATTTATTCAGATTTCACCAAAAAATCAGTTTTTTTGGAAATTGTTTGAACGATCTGGTTAGAGTTTCCAATGCTCAATGATAGTACGCCAGATGTGGAGGAAATGTTTCGAAAACATGATTCTCTTGAGAGTAATGCATATTACCTTATATTTTACAGTATGTTACCAACGGTAATCAAGGTGTTTTCCCGGGTGTGATGTTTCTGTTGACACAGATGTTTGATGAATCCACTTTATAATGAAAAACAAGTCGAATCGATCGAGTCAGGCGTTTGGATAATGCGTTTCCAGAGGATTCTGAAATCGCGAAATCCTGCCCAACGAATAGCTTATATGCTTGCGAATTAATAACGCAAACTGAGCCGTGTGCAATGAAGTGAAATGACCTCCGATTAATTTATTGATCAAGGATCGCTTTTATTCAAAAGGAACAGTCCACATCACACATGATTCCTCATCGTTCCGTTATACCTCTATTTTCCGAAAAAATTGCGCATATAATAATATATATATATTTTTTTTGGTTCATTTGTGACGTCAAACCACCATGCACATTGCTCTTCTGAGTATTGATTTATTTGTATATATATATATATATATGCATATATATATATGTATATATAGTTATATTATATATTATAATTAAAACCATATAATATACATATACTATAATATAATAATATAAATAATAATAATATAAAACCATATAATAATATAATATAATTAATTAATAATTATATATTAAATATAATTAATTAATTAATAATAATATAATAATAATATAAAACCATATAGTATACATATACTATACATAAAAAGTTATGTATAGTATATGTATATTATATAGTTATATATATTATTATATTATTATATATTATTATACATTATAAATGTATCTAATAAACTTTATTACATATTTCTATTTTTTAAATTACCGACACGATGCACAATTTTGATTGTGATAATATTTATTTGCGATTTGCAAGGTTGGCTGAATCTAAATAAATGTTAATAATTTATGGAAATTCTATGGAAATCGTTTTCTGTCATTGATTTTATCACTTTTCCCGAAGCAGAACTGGAAGAGAAGTTATCTATTTGCTGTTAAGTTCTATGGCTCGATCACAATTTATCTATATTTAATTAAATATAACGCATTATGCGCCAATGAATATGGGGACATTAATATTCATTATAAACTCTTACAAAGGAATTTCAATTTTTTTAAGTTACCATTATATCCTGACATGCTGATAAAATGATTCAGTTAATGATCGAAGCAATGGTTTCAGATCTACTAATGGGGTCTTGGGGTAAGATGGTGTTATTTGTTTTGCTTGCAAATAAAATGTATAAGTTTTATATAAGTGGGAACGTTAATGAAAAATATATGAGAAGAAAGTGAAAGGTGAGGTTATTTGGCAAGTTGAGCGTAAGCAATGAGGATAATTGATTATAGGTAGGAGTTTAAAAGAGCGCTTGCAAGGTGAAGAGAAATACAGCGTCGGTTTCAGCCAAATCTTACGGAATATAGGTAGGGGAACCACAGTTTACATTCCATTCGACGGACAGAGTGCAGTAATGAAGTTATCTCCACATTACAGAAAATTAGGGGTTGACATACTGGAGAAAATTCTACCACCGCCATAAGAGAACCCTGACACTATAGGACACCAGCCACCGCACCAAATTCAATTAGCATTAAAAGCCAGAATTTTTATATTTAACTTTAAAACTAACTAATTATTGAGGTCTAATATCATATTATGAATAAAAAAGTTATTTTCGCACATAATGGTATTTTTATGTTTAGATAACAATATTCAAATGTTCGACGATGTTTAGTTTGTATCATATATTGCTTACATTTTTGTCACGATTTTCATCGCATCGCCTCATATTTAGGTCTCGGATAAATTGGATCGCATTTAGAGATCTTAAAAGAGATAAGGAGCGTATTAAGTACTGCAGTTCTACAGTTGTGTTATTATTGATACCAAGCACATTTTCTGGGAAAAATTTCCCTGTAACCGAAATAGTTATGCCCCGATCGTAGTAACGATAATAGTTATATAGGTATACTGCAACCCTTAATTACATACTGGAAAACTATGGTAGTACAGAATCATGTATGAGGAAAGTGATCTATAAACTTCATTTCTACTCTTGATTTGGTTTATAAAAATATATAATTATAAAATTGAATAATCTTATTAATCAAAATTCCGGTCCTCTCAAAGGTTTCTTCAAAAAGATTAAAACACATATCGATCATCAATATTTTTTGCATTTACCTTAGCGTTAGAATGAGAAATTATTAGTGGACTCTCAACCAATCCCTCAAAAAAATTAGCAATTAAATATTTTTATGGGAAGCCCAGAGAAATCGGCATCAAAACTAAGCTTAGAAATTTCTCAATAATGCGCCATTGATAGGGAGGAAGGTTTGGAACTTCTTATTTTGAGCCTCATTTCTAAGCCGATGAATCCCTTTGTTCATAATGCTTATCTATAGTTGATATCATCACATGCTAAAGGTTAATCGCTCTTCGTTACAGGTCTGAGAGAAATTGTGGTTATCCGTCCTTCAGGGAAGTGTCCCGGTGGCCCTAGTTTCGTTTTTTACGCCTGCTTCTCTTTGCCGTCGGGTTCAGTGGCTCCAACTCATTCATCAACGGCGCTGACAGTTATTGTGACTTTTTCCACCACGACCTGGCCCTTCCTTTGCCTTTCCCCGTAACTAATCACGCCCCCACGAATTTCTTCAAGAGAAATTACATTGACTTCTTCGTAAACTTTAACTTCGAGTAACTCAAAATCCATCAGTGTCGGACGTATATAAAAATGCGCATCATTTCTTTGATACATTGAGCCCGGTAATTGCATTAACAAGCTCGAGGATAAATCTATTGAAAGTGCCAAGTCAAACAAACAAATTACGAAAAAAACACAATTTATAAAAATCGATCAAACCACTAGAAAAAGCATTATATTTCAAAAAAGGCCGAGAGCAGAATATTTTGGTCGAGGGCACAAAACGATTATTCATGTTCCTTATCTTGAATTAAACCATCAAGATATGATAGTTAAATGATTAGTAGCGGAAAACAAAATTTTTCATATCAAACAGACTGTAAGTTAAAATAAAATACAGTACTCTCAACGCTTATCTCCGATTTAATTATTACCATAACTGATGAGACTTAAATCTATGTTACTAAAAATCTCGGATACAACTGCAAATGAACGTCCATATCGACTTGGAGCGTTTTACTTTCGTGCATCACCTGATATGTGTTCAAGTGGAGGTAGTATTTGTTATGGGAAAGGGGCAACTGCTTAGGTCCTTTGTACCATTAGCAACTGGAATACTTAGGACTAAGTACGATTTTGAAGTGTGGAGGATGGGTGAAGAGAAAGCCGGTGGCATTTGCATTAGCCTACTCTTAACGAAAGGGGGCTACAAATTAACGTCCCATCAGGCGAACTGAGTGCTGCACTATAAAGAGAGAGAGAGAGAGAGTTAGGGGGAGAAGCGTCCCCCACAAGACTCCGCGAAGGGTTTGGACCTCCAGAAGAAAACCACCCAACGCTGGGATTAAATCCGGAGACCTCTGAATAATAAACTAGTACACTAACCACTGCGTTAATTCAGTACCCGAGGATATTAAGGAAATCTTGAAGTTCCTAAAATAAGATGCTTTACATATAACACATGGAAATGTGTCCAATTGAGGGTAATTTAATTCAAATAAAATCTCAAAATCGTTAAAATTGTCCTAGTGGTTAGTGTATTCGTCGAGTGGTTTGATTGCTTGAGGGCGGGAATTTTTCCGTGGTCACGAGTTTTCGTCATGGGTGTTATCATTGAAGTAATTAATTAAGATTTATGGATAAATAATTTACGATTTCCTCAATCTTCGGAAAGCCACCACTTTTATGCTATTATTTACTTTTTTGCAGGCGTGGGGAAATATTTTGGTACTGTAATGATGTGAGTGCAAACTGGGATGCCAAGACTAATGTGCGAAATATCTTTAGTGTGCTTTAATGGATGGGTAAAATTATTTATTCACCACCCGACATCGATAACACCTTCGCTGGTCGAAGAAAAACACACGGTGGGCAACATATGGCTTGCGTTCAGTAGTTTCCCATAATATGCTGCATGGTATCACTGACCGACATTCAGTCAATCAAGAAAATCTGTCATCAAGAGTTAACTACTTACATATACCATGTAACGTAGTTTGAAAATTCTCCCTTTTAAGAACTTCTATTGTTTTAACTAGGTTTTACACTAATCATAGTTTCATATGTTACATAAATCTATTTTATCCTATGTAGTTATCATTGCTCCTTTGAGATGAATTGCAACCCATTAATTTATATCCTAAAGGGCGTGTCACGCGGCCCAAGTATTCGTGTAACTCGCGTCAAAGAAAGACCAGCATGTCAACTTGCATGGAGATATTAAGAGAAGATGAACGAGAAATAGTTAAGGACAGAAATTTTTTCTCCCTTCAAGTTGTACTACAACTACAAATCAAAAGCGAGTATATCGTGTAGGCGCGAATGTTAATAACAAAAGAGCTTCAGTGCGAACTGTAAAAAAAGGTGAATGTGGATGACAGTACCGTAGATATTTAAAAAAGAGGTTGGAATAAAGGCACCACGGAAATTAACCCCAAGGAGGGGGATTTTCTTAGCATTTACAACTGAAAAAGTTAGGACTGTAGCAGTAAGCTCTTCCAAGTCGTATGCGATTTGCTCGAAGCTGTATCGTGTGAAAGGGTATCACAAGATAACTTGCATACAAGTTGGCCCGAATGTTCTGCTGCTCAATATAGTGCACAAATACTTTTCACTTGGGACAAGGCCTTCAATATTAATATTCTGTGCTGATACTGACCTCGCAGGTCGTACTTAAGTATTTCATTTGACTTGATAATGGACGGATTAAAATGGCGGGAGCTGTGGAAGGTAATGCTGTCCACGATATTGGTAACCAGGAGAGTCGCATGCGGTCACAATGCCATTATTTTCGCCCCTCTGTCGGATCGTTAAACGCTGATAAAACTCGGTCCTCATGGGTATGCTCCAAGATAGCGACGGGGTCGGGGAAAGTTTATCTTCACCATATCATATTGCTTTCCTCTTTCGCCCACTTCTCTCTCACACCTAGCATACAGTTTATGAAGGCTCAAAAGGAGGAACTCATTAGATCATGGCTAATGATTTAATAATGATCAGAGCCACAACTTACGGTCAGCGTCACTTGTCGGGGGCTAGGGAGAGGAGGGGAATTAGCATCGTGAGGAGGGTTACGGCGGGTTTAAAGGATGAAAAAGTGCCCCCCCGGGACCGTGGTTAAGGATTACAAAGGGCTATTACTTTTGTTATGTGAAAGTACGTGGCATTAGAGGGGAGTGGACTAGGTAAACCTGCTCTTTAAGGTAAGGCCTCTCGCTATCCACGCGTTCTTCCCCACCTGCTCCCTTGCGTCCAGCCTTCGCTCTCTAAGGGGAGAATTTCCCTCGATACGGAGGCCTGGCTTACTAGTAATGTGTACGGTATTTAATAAAACCAGACTTATTCTGATTGGTCGAAAGGGAACATATTTATGCCTACATTAAACGGCGGCGTACAAACATATTGTTTTTTCCATTGTATAATTGCGCCATACATATCATTTCTATTAGCGGAATATGGATTTTGAAAATTTTGGAATTTACGCCATGGAGGCGGAAGCGGATTTCCTTTTCAATCAGAATGAAATTAGTTACCAATTTAAGCTGCATATGTGCGCAGTTGGGAAAAAATTAAAATGTTTGCATTGCAATTCATTAAAACGTGTGAAATATGACACCTACTTACTACCAGAGGTATTTGTTATACACAAGTGAATTGAAAAATTGAATTATCATTTTCAAAGGTAATCTACCTGTTTAACTTAGGTTTTGGACGCTGCCTAACAACTATTATGTACTACGTATCGCGTAAACTTCCCTTTTTTGCCATATTATTCCTTTAGTTTTTCATACTTTCTACCTGTCTTTATGTCGTGTAGAAGGAATCTCCTCCTCCTTCCTGTGACCCGTTTCTACCATTGTCTCTTCTATTACGGCCTTCCCAATATTCCATCCCAATACGTCTCAATATTTACTCTTTTTTTATATCTTCTTGGATTTCACCTAGCAACTTCCTTTCTTCTCTCACCATATGCCATACTTCTTCAATAGCCTTTCTGTATTTTCAAATTAATTATCAATATTTTGTCATGCCCACATCTCCAAGGCCACTCAGCTACACTCTTCATCTTTTCTCACAGAAGTCCAAATTCTGTCCAAATACATTTATTACGCCACCTGATTTAGTTTCTTCTATCCTAATTCAATGTTTGGCGTAGCCTTCCTCGTTATTGTGTATCTCATTTTTTTGGTTTCATTGTGTTATTATCCAAACCATACTTTTTGCTTTGGTCCTGTTAAGACCTCAACAATAATTACAATCCCTATGCTAGCTAAACATTTTCAGACTATATGCTTATGTAAGCCTCACTTAATCAACTCGCTAACCTTTTTAAATCGCGGCCCCTTCCTATGCTGCACTTAATATTTTCAGAATATATTTCAAAAAGTACCGGTAATAACGGTACACTTACTTACCCTATGCTCTGCATATCACTGCACTGATTCTCTCTCCGCTATCGTCACTTGTGCCATATTATTCATATACAGTTTTCAAATTAGCCTCCTATCCCTTTAGTATATTCCTAAAGTCCGAAATGCTTCCATCAGCTTCATCCGCTTTACTCTATCGAACACCTTCTCAAAATCCACGAAGCTCACAAAGACATCCTGCTTATATTCTATGTTCATTTCTATTAATATTCTCAAAACTGCAATGGCATCATGTTCAAATTCTCTACCCTTTCTTAACTGAAAATGATCTTTTCCTGGTTAGTTGTTCGTGCTATTATGTATTTATACTGATGTTTCTTAGAACTACTTTTGCTGCAAGAGAAATAAAACTTTTCGTCCTATAGTCCACACATACTGCCGTTTTACTCTTTTTCATGATGTGGATCAAGATTGATAAAGTCTTTAGACTAAATTCCTTTCTCATAAATACACCGTATAGGTCCTCAAAACCCCTAACCCATTGCTAATTCTGTAGGGATATTATATTTTCCTAATGCCTTGTTTGACTTCGTTTCCCGTAGTTTTTGCATCGTACTGACAATCATTCGTGGACCCAAGATATTTTTGTCTGTGTTACATTCACTACTTACTTCTAATCTGGCTGACTTAATCTCTTTATCATAAGGCTCTTCTTCGTATACTTTCTACCTTCTCTGAAACTCTTTCGGCCCCATCAATGAATTTCCTATCTTTTCTCGTATGATCAGAATATTTTTTCCCTTTCAGTATCCTGACACTTCTCTTACCTTCTCGTATTCTACTTTTTCCTGTCTCTGGAAATTCTTTGTATGCTCGCACTGATCCTCCCATTGCTCTTCCTTGGTTGTATTGGCTTCTCACCAAAGTTTGTTATTTAATTCTCTGCACATTATTCTCTCCATCTCAGTGTAACCGTTCTTCCATTTCCTTCTCTCCTCCTTACTTCTACTCTTCCAATCACTTCTCCTCTGATCCATGTTCTCAATTCTCCTATGTTTTATTGTTCCTATTGCTTCTTTCGCGGACTTTTAAATTTTTAAGGTTTACTTTCCCTCAACAGTTTCCCTAGGTCTATTATCACATAGATTTTTATTTAGTTTTTCTTGATATTCCTTGCTTTTTACTCACATTCCACTTTCGCACTCTCACATTCCTCTTGATCCTTTGGAATTATAAATTACATTTCTTATTAACTAAATTACGCTCCGACTTGCATTCCGTCCCGGAAACCGTGAGAGTAGATGACTATGTTCTTAAATCTCTGTCTTACAATAATGTAATATAACTACATGTTTCTTCCAGCTTGTTCCTTTGGTATGTACACTTGAGATAGTGTTGGAACTATGAGTTAGTTATTATGAATCCATTTTTCCTGCAAAACTCGAATCCTTTCTCTCTGCGATCATTCCTAATTCTTAAACAGCATTCTACCTCCCTCCCATATCTCCCCTCGATAGTGTTACAATGCCCAATAGCTATTAAATGTTTTCCCCGAAATGTTCTTAATTATTTATTCTAACTGATAATAAAAGTTGTCAACATTTGCCTACTTCTCCTCCCTGTGACTACACGTCGGCATTATCTCCTCGATTACAGCTAGATTAGTTGGGTCTGCTTTTATCTCTACCAATAAAATTATATCTTTCACTGCCCTTCTCCCGAGATTCATATTTAGAACAACCACTACTTCACGTTTACTCTTTTCCCACCTAATATAATTTATCCTGTAACTATCGCAACACTAATCCCCGCTGTTTCCCCATATCACCTTACCATGTCTATACTTCCTTTCTCCATTACTCATTTGATATTTTTTAATTTCCCTGTTTTTAACATCATCCTAAAATTTCATGCTCCTATTCTCTTTTAAGTCTTTTTTCCACTGCCGTCAGCTCGGTTGTGCAAGGATTTCGTGTGATGGCGACCGCGGAGGCCATGCCTCCTTGGCTGAATCCTGTAGTTTCCCAGTTTTATTTTCCATTAGTTACCGCCCATATAGATTTAATGGGAAAAATAATTGAGGGGGTTTCCCGTTGGCTTTCTCAATAGTGTTTTACACATGAAACTGTAATTTAAATGGCCTCCCCATTAACCCATAAGTAAAGAGCCCTTTTTTTGGGTACCCCAGCCACCCGTCCCTGCCCCGGCTTCGTGCTCTCAATCTTCGGGGTGGAAATTCCTCGCTATCCTGATTCTCCTTGCTGGTGACGTGAACATCAACCCAGGTCCTCAATGTAAATTCTACTACCAAAGCGTTAGAAGCATTCAGAACAAGCTCTCAGTTATTGCTTCCAATTGAAACGATCTCTTTGATTTCGATATGATTGCCCTTTCTGAAAGCTGGCTTAATGACAAAGTGAACGACGCCGAATTAAACTTCATCGAGAGTCATCAAATTTTTCGCAGGGATCGGAACTCTCGCGGGGGTGGGTTTCTGTTAGCAATAAAATCTTCTGTCTCTGCGATTCGTCTTTCTGACTTAGAGACTCAGTGTGAAATTATTTGGTCAGAAATACGAATTAA
>LYUA01003444.1:110686-129161 GCA_002093875.1 Calopteryx splendens
TAGTAATAAAAACTTTATTTGTGGAAAATTGCACGTCTTTATATTCATAATCACAGATAAACCAAATAAAAGATATATTTATATGGCAAAAGAAACTTCAAGGAATCCAACAATTATCTTAGGAGCAATCTGCATACATTTGAAACGAATACAAATAATGAAGGCACTGACTACACGAGAAACTGATGTATAGAAATAATGAGAAATAATAATATCTCATTTTTGGCATAAATGTACAAATACATTCCCAGCAAATGCGAACGTGATGATTTTGAATCTGGATGGTACACTGGTGAAGTTAGAAGAACGCTAAGAAATCAGGAAATTACATTCGAAATATAAGACAGACATGATATCGCGCAATGGGATGACTAACCAACTCCTTCGAATTAAAACAAGCAAATCTCATGGGCCAGAGGAAATATCAGCAAGAGTTCTGAAAGAGCTCGCCGTCAACTTCGCACTGTTCCTTGAGAACATATTTACAAAGTTGATTTCGGAAGGCATTGTTCCCCAGGATTGGAAGACAGCTAACGATACGCCTATCAGCAAAGGAGGAAATAAACTTCACCCCAGTAAATACCGACCAATCTCGATAACCTCTCTCCCCAGTAAAATCCTAGAGCACATCATTGTATGCAGCGTCATGGCATTCCTCCACTATAATAGCTTTTATCTAACAACCAGCTGGGCTTTAGAAAACATAGATTATTCAAAACAAAATTGAACATTTTTATTCACGACATTCTTGAGTCAGGAGAAAAGAACAGACAGGTGACGCGATTTTTAGATTTGAAAAAAAACTGTCAACCAGGTCCCGCACACCAAACATATTTAAATGTGTCGAGGGTTACCAGTCGCTCACAAAGGGTAGTAATAGATGGCTCGAGTTGCGACTACGTACAAATAATTTCTGGTGTCCTTCCGGGTTGTGTTATAGGAATATTACCATGCCTTATCTACTTTTCGCCTTATTTTCGTTTGGAGTTCTGAAATAAATACTCTTCTTAATCGCCTCCGAGCCAGTATATTGAAGGGATATTTCTAGTTAAAAGATTTCAAGAAGGAATGGGAAAATTTTCATTCATAACCAGTTTAGACTAAGTATTCAGCTACAATACTCATTATACAAGAAGGTAGTAATCGTGCAAAAAAGAACCTAAAGTTCTCCTTACGAAAGTAATAACACATTTTTTTCCAAATCGCCTATCCTATATCTATATTTAACTATACATTCTCTTCGTCCTATTTTCATCATAAGTTGATAAGTACCTATATCGTATTAAACAAATTTTGCGCTGCAAATACCTCTCTAAAATATTCTTGATTTCTTTCACTGGAAACATTGTCGTGGACTTATTTTTTAAAGAAGCTTTTAGTGCAAATATATTTTATCTAACATGATTTCTACCGTTTTTCCATCTGAAAAGGCAAACTAAAGAGGAGAAGTCAAAATGTAAGTGCAGAGAGTATTACGAAAAATATTTCCGTCAAGAATATTCATATTCTGCTCTGGCTACTAAACATTTTGTACGGTCCTGATAATGTAGTTTTTAAGTAATAAGTTGGTTTAGTAATAAGTAATAAGTAATAAGTGCGTAATTGTTAGCTTCGTCTTTGTAGTGAATTGGTTAAATCCATTATTCGTATTTTGGATCATCCGAAAAAACAAAAGTTACAGGTCGCAAAAAGATTGATAGATTCGCTTTATGGCCGCGCCGCTTGGGATCAGAACCAAAAGCAATTAAAACACACCACCATAGGCAGTCAAAGTGGGAGTTTTTGCTAACTTGGGTAAATACAACGACCTTCTTTCTCCCTTCTGGGCGCTTCCGTTAAAAACACATTGATGAAAACAATTCCTCCATAGTTTACGTTCGCTAATGGCTGTTTTCTTTAGTGCTCCTTGCTCTGACGGAAACTTTCAGGGATAAAATGTGCTCGCACGCACAATAGTGGAGCACAAAACATAAATTTCGTGAGAGGGGCTAGATGATATTAAATCCTCATGTCCTAGAGGCTCCAAGGAAGCTTTCATCAATTGCGTTTTTCAAATTGACGGAAGAGAGAGCACCTGTCCGAGAGTCGTAGATCTTTGACATAAAAATATTGACGAAAAACAGCAATGGGACAGTGTAAATGCAACATTTGAGTTTCTTGTTGCTTTACTCATAACAAGGGAACGCTAAGTTATGCGACTGCATATGACCTAACACCGTTACATACATATATGCATTATATATACATATATATGTATAGATACACACATCAGGGTAGGGCCTCCGGATTACCAATTCAACTTGGTACACGAGAAATCACTCAGCGTGGTTGAAGCTGATCAGCTTTCACTCGAGTGATGTCCATAGGCGTCTCCAGGAATCGATCCCTGGCCCTTCGGTTAGTAGCTCAGCATTCTACCCACTAGACCACCACGCCCTCTCATTAACACTTACCGCATGCTAAATTAATGCACCATTTTACAATACATTTAAAAATCCAAAATAAGTACGCTGGATAGAGAAAATGTTGAAAATTCTGCTGATATTTCATCATAGATCGAGAAATAAACATGGCCACACGAAAGAAATCGGATGGAACAAGAACAGAGCTCAAGAATATTCCTGCCTTGCTGGGGGTATCGCACCGTAATAGTCACCGGTAAGCCAAAAACCCATCGAGAGTGCAGCGCTCGTGCGCAAGATTTACGGAAATACAAGGGGGCTCAAACTACGGCCTAACCGCATGTTTGATGTAAAGCATCACGCAGACGTGTTAAAATTTTATGAAATTTAAAATTAAATGTTTTAAATTGTTTAACTAAATTTATTTTTGATGGAACTAGATATCTTATTCTATGTTGGGCGAGTTCATGAGAGATTAAATGTTTTGGCTGGTGAAAGGTGGAAAATCGTAGATTTGACCTTCGCCATTTCAAGAGTTTTCAAGATTTGTCAATAAATATTTTTTATCGTACAGACATTTTTTACCATTAAAATAATTTATCTTTCTTTTCTCTAGCTCGAGTAGGCGCGGAATGCTGTAAACAAACGTAGGTAACGCGAGAGTCTGTCACCGCAAGCGCCGAGGTATGTATAGCGAAATGTAAGATGTTTTACGTCATAAACCTGAAGATTTGGAGATAGTTGCGTGATGCAGTTCGGAGGGCCCGAAAAAACATTTGCGAATAATTAATCGCAATTGGGGAGAAGGCTGCCAAAGTGTGTCCCCGAAAAAGAATCGGCGGCTAGCGTGCCCTCCACAAGGTGTTGACCAACTCCGACGCTCCCCCAGCTCTCCTCCGGTCGACGCCGGGTTAGATATCTCGGCGAAGGCAGCGCACTCGCTTGCCCCCGAGGTGTCCATGCAATTATCCTCTGCAGCCACCGCGAGAGTGAGTGTTTGCACTCTTCGCCACGTCACGTTCTCCACTCTCCACGACCACACGTCCTCGTCCCCCAACTCCTCGTCTCTGCCTCTGCGGCAGCGTTCAACTAGTCACTACAGTGCCTCTCACACTGCCACCACGTAGGTACTATCGATCGCAGTCTGACAGTATTGTCACTTCATCGGCTTTAAGAAAATGCAACCGCTTACCCTGCAATGCTCCTTTCCCTTCCAGCAGTCGGTTGCTCCGACGTAAGCCCAAACACTCCAGTCTCGGGACTCGATTAGGTCGACGCGTTCAAATTCATCCGTCCGCGGAATTGTCGAGGTTTATGGGAATTCCTCCGCTGCGCTTCATCGTGCAAATGCGGAAAGGGAAAGAGAGGGGGAATTTTTCGTTCCTGCGGGAGTCTCTCGGAGGGATAAAAAAATTATGAAATGTAGTGTTTAGAATTCAATATGCTTCAGTGATTCAAGGAAGAGAGGGGGCCCGAAGAAGAATGACTAAATATCTTATGGGAACATCATACGCAAAGCACTTGAATATTTCAAATTGATCTCCTGATTGGACCTATGCTAATTGTTATTGAAATTAACTCAAATTTTGGAATTATGTCGTATGCTTTAGCTCCAGTTGTACAAAGCTTGATTTTTTGTGAGGGAAGTTTTGAAAAGACCCAAAATGTGTGACTGAATGTTTAAATCAAATATAAATATGCACCTGAGTGAAAAGTAGAACTTTAAAGGAGACTTTTTTGTTTTTAAGTTTACACAGCTCCCAAAAATCTGCTTTTTGATTCCTAAGACCGTTTTGATAACCCTATCTTTTTCGTTAACCTTTTTTAATGTGAGTTAAATACCACGTGTGGTATATATCATATGGAAGGCGCATAAGAGCCACTTCCGAAAATCGTATAATTTAGAGTTAGCCGCTTCACAAATTATCCATATTCGCTCAGTACCTAAGATGTATCTCCTGATGTACCGCAGTCTTCAGATTTGTTCAAATAAATCCCCGGTTGATCCTCAAAGGCAATATCCAACCGGTGGCGAAGCTCATCGTTCTCAAGCCGTTCTCGTGAAAATTATACTAATGTTACTTTAAGCAACTCAGCTTAAGGCAATGTACCTATAACACCCTGCAAGCTGTCGAATTTTCCATGCAGTAGTAGTTCATAAGAAAATAGTATTTTTCTAGGTTAAGATATTTAATTAGCTAATAACATTAGACGATTCTGACGTGGTAGTCGAGTGGTTAGAGCGCTGGGCTGCTGACTGGAAGGTCGGGGTTCGATTCCCGGTTATGGTTCTTGGCACCCTCAGCTTCACCCAAGCTGTGCACCACTTTTCGGGTATCAGGTTATCCTGGGAAATCACAGGCGGTAGAGGGATAGAACCGCTGTGTTTCGAAATTCACACACAAGGGTTAATGTGTGAATTTCGCATGCCCTTGGGCTTAGTACTGGGTGAGCTCAAACCTCACCTACCAAACCGACCATCGGGTTGATTTCTGTAATTTTTTTGATTTTCCATTATCGCTTGAGAAATAATGAAGCAGAAGTTAGCTGGCTCAAAATTCTACAAACATTGTTTTGTAATTGCCAATAATATTTCTGTATTCCGAATCAATTCAGGATCAAAAGAGAAGCTAAAAAATATTACGGGAAAATGCTTGTTACTTTTTTCATTAAGACTCCACAGAAATGATTGACTTTCACGATGTCTCTTTAAAAATCTATTTTATTAAAATGGAATGGCTCCAGCTCACTATATGCATAAATGACGGCACGCGGTTTTTTTTCCGTTTTCAACTCACTCGCGCTCAAGCTGATGCAAGCCCCTTCCAAAATACATCAGTTTTCCGCCTTGGAACCCCAATCCTAATAAATTGTTGGGAAAGCCTTATGGTGATGGTTGACATTCACTTGTTATGAAATTCCTGTAAGCATCGTGGCGCCGGTAAGATATTTGCGTGCCATCCACTTGAAGGAGGAGGCAAGTTCGTGAATACAAAAAAACAAAATCATCCTTAGGGTGCAAACTTTTCCGAACCGTATGAGGAATAAATCTTTGTGCTTCGTATACGTTTATCCATTATCCTTGCATTAGGAAAAAGTCCTTTTAAGCGTTTAATTTCCCTTACTGTAACGTCTAACCTATTATAATGGCTTTGAGAAATTAACAAATCCAATATCAGCTAACGCTACTAATGTAAGGTAGCTCACTACCAGCCCTTCTCGTTTCGAGGATTGTTGTAGTTTTATGACCTCTAACATGTAGGAAACATGCTGTAGGTCAGCAAAAATATAATCAGCTACCACCTCTGTAGCCAAGTCACTAACCGGTGAAACATTCAATGCCGAAAATCTAAATTCTTCATATTCGGGAAAGTTATGGAGTTTATTGCAATGTGAGGATGAATATATTAGTGAAAGTTTAGCCTCAAGAGAAAGCTTAATTCTCCTCATTTTGAACATACCTATTAATAAAAGTTTTCCATATCTTGTCTTGGTTTGATACATGGTGCGCGTTTGCATGATATCTCAAATAATACTGGAGCTCCTTTAAGCTAGCTTAAGAAATTACCTAGGATTTAAGATGCTACAAGGACTCAGGTCATAATTCTTTTCAAATGCTGTTCGCTGTACCTCAAAACAGCAAAAAAATAATCATGGCCTGGCAATCAAAGTCATTATGGCACAGCGAAAGATATTTTCTCGTGTAATTATAACTAATCCCTGATGGCTGCATTGGCCCGGGGACGATTGCACTTGATGGGTTGTATAGAGACTCACGGTTTCATTGCCACCGAGGTCACTTAAGGAATTTGGGTTATAAATATTGCTGCAATTATTATCGTCAACTTTGAATTGGCCAAATGGACTGACCAATTGAACTGAAGCTCCACCACTTCCAACACTTCTAGATTTTACGTCTTATTGGAGTGACCATCATATCCTTTGCATATGATTTGGAATGCTTCATATTACACCCGTAATCACCTTACAACATGAGTAAACTGGAGGCCTTAAGTATGAAGTGCCGTAGTCAAAACAGCCATCGGAATCTGAAATTTGACTCGGGATTCCTGCAAATCGGTCTCCTGAAAACGTTTACCACTCACCATACCGCAGAAGTTGCAGCGCATCAATCAAGCCCTCTCAGCCATTGCTCTTCCCAATGATGGAGCCCCACGATATGTTGCGCCGCGCTCATGACGTCACCGCCCCCCTGCGGCGGGGCTCTAGTCGACGTCTCGGACTGAATGAAGGACAACTGGAGGAGCCAAGAGCGTAAAAGTGTTCGGGCCCTCTTCCCTTTGTTGTGGAATAGTTGAATTTCCTGCGATGGCCCATTGACAAATGAATCGCATCGCCGGAGGGGTGGGAGACGCTCAAGTGGCGAGTCGGCGGCTCGGAGGGGGGCAGGCACGCTGCTGATCCCGGGCTCTTCGATATTCTTCCCCTCTCCCCCTCCGATTCACTCTCCCGCCCCTCACCCGGGAAGGTCCCGACCGCTCACCCCCGAACTCTACCAAGTCGACCCCCAAACCAAACCAAGCCCAAGCCGTGTTCATTCCCGAAGACCCCCCCCATCCCCCTTGGCCCCTCTGGCTGGCCGTTTCACACGTGAGTGAATTATGGGTCCTTTGTGAGACGGGTCGATTGGCCGCGATGGACCCATTAACGTCCCCCCCCCAAACCCCTACGTGACCTGACGCCACGGTGCGTTCCTCCCTGCACATGGGGCGGGCGATTTCATTAGGTTACGTCAAGGGTGTGCTCGGATTCATTAAAAAAGACTGGCCGAGTAATGAATACACGCTCAAAACGGCATCTCGTTCGTGCTCTATTGTCATTTTGATCTCCGCGGGACTTTGGGTCGGATCCTAAGGGTCCTGGAAAATTGGTGGCTCCGGGGTGGGACAAGAAAGAAATGGTCCAAGAGGGGGGAGTGACGCAAAACACCAGCTCGAAAATTGATTGCTCTCGAGGAGTGAGGAGGTCCCTGGGTGGTCGGATTAAAAGCAGTGGGTCCGCTTACATTTCCAATAATGCTGACTGATTAATTGAGCTGGTCAGAAAGTTACATTTGCATGTTGTTTTCATTAAAATGACCCTTTGAATAATCGTAGAATGCGCATAACTATCGGGATTTTAATGTTTACCGTTGGCATAATTCAGAATATACTTTTATATTTCTGGTACGTTAATAAATTTTTTTTGAATGAAATTATGTTTTGTATGCCATTACCATGAGATTTTATCCATTAATCCGTCACTAACAGACGCATAAAAGCGCCATCCGTTGGTGGGAAATGCCTGTGCATTGATACGCTGGCGGGCAAAATGTATTGTTCCGCACTAAAGGCTTCGGCCAATAGACGATTGGGCAATGAAGAATGGTTAAAATGACAAATGCCCGAGCCCTCCACAATGGATAATTTAAAATGGACCACATCACATCTACGAAGTCTCTATTGTGCAATGGACCTCGGGGACCAGGCCGAATGTCCGTTAACCGTGGTCTTTCAAACGTGTAATCAGTGCGATTTCCGTGTGCTGTAGAATAATTAATTTATCACATCAATATTAATGCCCATGTATTGTGTGCACACCAGGCAAGTTTGAGCTATAGTTTTCGCAATAAAATGTCTGCGAGGCATCGTATTATGATCTAACCTTAAAATAGTTGACAAATTTGGAAACTTTTACTAGTGTTTTGAAAACTACAGTTTATTTTACAATTACTTATCTGCGTTTATAATGCTTCTACTCTTCACTGAAGTACCAGCTGCCAACATGCGGGAATGCAACATATCTACACGCTTGCCCTTCGTGAATGTGGATCTGCGGCTATTCGCATAAAATACTTACTTGATTAACGAATATATTGGAAAAATCAATCATAACACTGATTGTGATGATGGTGTGATTGTCAGTCAATAAATAGAGATGAGAATTACCTCTAAATTTCCTTCAACTAAGTATCTAGCAAAAATTACTCGGTAAATTAATACTTTCTTCTCTCCCGTTATTTTAATGCATTCTGGGTAAGTTTGAAGGTTTGAGAGAACTTCACATACCGCATCGGTGCAACGTAGAGCGGCCGTTCATCTCCCTTCGAATCTTGGGTGTCTGTCTAATCAGCCAAGCATATCTTGCGATTTGGATGGCTGACGGGGTTGAGCGGACATTGACTAGCTCCGAAGCCTGTCTGAACTCGAGAATTTGGTGCTGAATGACTACTCAAAAGGATATCACGTTTTTGGACATCGAATGAAAATACACCTCTTCCTCACTATTATAGTTTATTTGAGGGCTCCAACTTTAGACGATGTGTTCTACGTTGTTAACGTTGACGTTCTCCAGGCAAGAAAAGATGCTATGTTGGGTTAGTTAGACCTCTTGAATACACGTCAAGCTTTTGGGACCATGCGCAGATGGCGTCACACGATTATTGGAGCGCATGGGTTAGGAGCTTTTGGAAGTACGAAGATTAATTGCTCGGCTTAAACCACTGGATGCATACAAATCAGAGGCATGAGTTTCATTCTGTCGCAGATGGAAAATGTGAATTTTAGCCCAGCAATATATTGGTAGGTGAGACCACTATGGAGATTAATTGCAGGAAAAATCGATGCATGGAGTTTTTTCCCCAGAACAATTCGTGATCACAACAATAGAAATCCAAAAACTACTCGAAAATAAAATTTTACTTATGCTCCTAAGAGATTTAATCACAATTTACCCTAATGATTAACTAACAGTCCTACCACGCGCCTCTTTGGTGGCTCTTAGGGTATGCAGAGACGGGCGAATTGGTGCAAAGGTCTTATATTTTAACGGAGAAATTTAAGTATCAGTGGAGTACCCACAAATTCCAAAACGATTTCACTCCACCATCACGCGTTAGGTATTGTTGATATTAGGTTTCTCATGATACATGATTCCGTGCAGAGATGCATAATCATGGAACCACGTTGGAACAGGGCAATATGTGATCTTAATTAATGTGGAAAGTGGTACAAAGTTATGTAATCCTAATAGCCGCCTATCCTAAATGGCGCGGATGTATGCAGCAATCGCGCGTCACTACTAGTACCGCAGACACCTGAGGAATTTAACACGGCATAAATGACACAGTTTTATGCACTGATCGATATTCTGTCGTGCGAAACCCTTCGAGAGGTTGATCCACCGTAAAACACCAATCAATCCTTTTTCAAGGAATTGATGAGCCATTCCGGAGAAGTCGAGTGGTAGATGGGGTGATTCATGAACTCACTTGGTAATTTGTCAAATTCCCTGAAGGTAAGCCACTTCGATTTATTCTCATGAATTCCTTCTCGGTCATTCCCTGTTCACAGACTTCCGCACCTCTCACTACAAGCAATACGAAGACCTACCAGTATTTTCTCTCTTGTCCGACGGTGAGCTGGGTCCTTGGCCATTGCTTCGCCGGGCCCACTGGGACGCCTCCAACTTTAGCCTTCACAAGCTGCTTGGAGAATTGGCCATATACCAGGTTCACACGCTCTTCGAGGTTTACGTGACGCCCGACGAGAAGAATGCTTCCCAGTACACGCTACAGGTAAGCACCACGTACCCATTCGTACGTTTAAAGCGTCGACGAATCGATTTTCTTGGTGCAGAGACCCAATTATCCTGGGTCGATGAGAACGGTCGGATCAATTGAAAACTGAACTGAATACGGGATCATGTCTCTCTATTGGGACCTTAGTTGAGTGTTTACCTCGATTCATTTATTTATTTGTTTACTTTAAAATATATTATGATTCCCCAAAATATTGCTTCCACCTCTTAAAAATTGCGTGCAATTATTCTTTGTTTCTTTGTATGATAGTCTGTATGATACAGATAAATAATTAAATATAGTTATAAATATGTTGCATTGAAGTTCCGGTAGGATTAGTCTAGTGGGTCAAGCACCCACCAGTTAATCCCGAGGTCGCGTAATCTAGTCCTTCTAACTTGCCAATTCTGGTGGATCGGCTTGGGAAACCTGGACATCTATTATAGAACTTTTATGACCGTAAGTAATCATTGAAGTGGTGCAAAGTTTTGTCACGCTTCTCTGTAAATACTATCCTGCACATTGCACAAAGGCCACGAAGGAACTTTTATAACAATGGACGCCGTTTCAATCAAAACGTATGCATCTAAGTGTTTCTAAACCCGATGACGAGCAAAGGCTTATCGTAGGAGTTGGAAAGAGTACCGAAAAAAGTAACAGACTGAAGTCACAGTTACTCCTCTACATTTTTCCAGCTACAAGTATCTAGTAAATTTTAAAAGTAATTGGTTAATGTTGTTAAAAGTTTATTACACTTAGTTAATTTTGTTAATTATTTATAAAGAGACGGACGGCATCGACTTCTGGAATATGGAAATACGATCGTAAGAAGTGTTAAAATTGAAATGATATTGACTTAAAAAACTTTCGACATTGGTATATATAGTGCTCAACCTCAAAAAGGAGAAAATAATTGTACCAAAACTGATTATGAACGTTTCGTGGAAGGTTGAAATTCTTAAAAGTAGCGATTGTGTTAAATGTAACGATTACTTTCCGAAAACCATGAGTAAATTGTAAGCAATTGTTAAAAAAGTAAATTTCTTAAATCCTTGTGCTAGGGAGGGCCTACATTAGAGCTGGATTTATTATGAACCCGAATGGGCATCTGGATTTTAAGCTTTTGGTATTTGGATTTGGCTTCCGTCATATTTTTTATTAGAATTTAACGGACTCGAGTTTTATGAGTGTTCGGCCTCGGGTCGAGGTCTCTTTTGGCATTGTAAAATTATTCTGAACGGATGGTCGACATTTCTCGGATTTATACCGTATTCGAAGTGTAGTTCGAGGGAGGGATTCACAAATCACTGGTCTACTCGCTTCTATGTGTGGTATGTTGATGGAGCATAAAATAGCGATGTGTAAGTGATAAAAAGGAAAATAGAGAAATTTCCACCACCACAATGACGCTTGCGCAATCTGTTGCTAGAGGACAAATTGAGACAATCTGGCCCTCAAACTATGCAACTCTCCTTAAGGAACAAAACAGATTTTACGGCCTCTTTGGTATCTCGAGTTGTTGAATCCGTCAAATTCTCAAACAAAACACTCTTTTTTACTTTGAAAAAGTACTCTATGGATAGCAGTTGTAAATCCACAAAATACTGTGTTTATGATTCTGCGAATAATTCGGGATATATTTTTGGATTTGGATTTGGCGAATTTCGTGTTCTCAATCATGAGGCTATAAGAATAATCGGATAATATTCGGAAAAGGGACATCTGTTTTTTTAAGTTGGTTTTCAGATACTTAAAGTTCGGGCAGTCCCGCTCTGGTCCACACCCCACTCACTCACTCTCTGGGAGGTCGCTGGAGACTAATGATTTTTCCCTTTTCAAGTTTTACAAGGGCCAGCCGGCGATCGAGACGGCGTACTACCTGAACGCCAGCCACCCGGACTACGTTCGATACCTCCGCTCGTACCGTCGCCTGCTACGCGAGGCCGTCCTCCTCCTGACGCAGGGCAACCAAGACTCCCTCCAGGACTCGGAAGATATGCTGCAGTTCGAGGCGCAATTTGCCAACGTGGGTACCAACAAATTAAACCTAACGACCCCTTAGCAGAAACCATTTGTAGAGCAATCACGTGCCTTTATGCTTGACGTCGAGCGGGACCTACTGGCGAGTGTCAATTCAATTGTCAGTCACTCATCTTTCACTCATTTTATTTCACATCATTGCCTGATATATTTAAATAATTAAAGAATCCTCGTCGGAATAGTCAAGTTTATTCCGAAATTTCTTTCATTGAAATTGTGACATTGCGAATTCCGACAATATATATTTAGTTAATGGTATCTTGGTGGTGTGGTAGCCTAGTGGGTGGAGCCCTTCGGCTGCCAACCCGAGGGTGGTGGATTCAAATCCGGTTGATGGCTCTGAAAATTCCCAGCTAAATTCGACCTTTTCATTTTATGGGCAACTTTATGGGAAATATTGGTAATAAAATGGGAAACCGGAGGAGGTACGGTAAAATAAACTGCCGCTCTTACCCTGAATATATGACTTTCACACGCTGCGCCGTGGGGTTGAGCCTTCGCATATCAAATCAGCCTTCGGATTGACTGCTGTAGGTATAACATTATTTTATAAAGTAACATAAACTTTGGAAATTTATTTCTATTATGCTAATTAGGTCCTCCCCTATGAGACCTGTTTTACTAAAGTCAAATTGAACCAACAATATATGATATAAAAACAACTGTGGAGAAAAACTAATATTATAATCACAAGATATTAAAAAATCCCAGTTTGCACTATCATAAGATCTACTATTTATGAATTATAATGGTGATAAATTGAAAATCTCAGGATATCCTAACATTATTTACAATAGCAATAAATATGTTGACTGGAGTTCCTAAGATACTTTTGCTTGCGACGCCTTTGCCCAGTATCGCAGAGTGGTGTCGTTCCGTTTGGCTATTATCCACTGTGAGTATACTGTGCTTGACATTGTCGGTATGCATCGTCTTATGTATTGCAACTTGAATGTCGTATATTTGCATGCATAACTTCGTAAAGTTTTGATTTTCCCGACTTTTATACAATCCGCTTTTAATCGATAAATAAAACTGACACAAAAAGATTAATTCACGATCGTGGTTTTGTTACCGCGCAAAATCCTTAGATGAGAATATGCCGAAGTTCACTCCTTTTATAAACTAGTCCAGGGTGGGAGTGGGGAAAGGTGAATGTGACTAGGGACTAGATCTGGTTTGCAATTGGGTGCTCGTGGATGCGGAAAGTGGTACCGGTTAGGAGCCAGGTGTGAGGTGAAGGAAATGTAAGCTGCATAGAGAAAACTCAAAGCGCATTTCTACGAACGTCGTACGGTCTTTAGTCTGTGGAAATCATAGATAGTTTCATTAAGCGCCGACTAATGCTGGCGCAGGGTTTCTGACCCTCCCTTTCCTCTATTCCCAAATACTTACCTAACCCTGCTTATGCAAACATTTCTAATGGAGTCGATGACCTCGGAATTCGGTCACCTCCTCTAACCACCACTAATTGAATGTATCCAGATCTTAAATTCTAATTTCAGTGTCTGGAAATTTATCGGAACGAAATGATTAAGTTTGACGGAGTTTACCAGGGTCACGTAACCTTATTGAATCGCATATTAGGGATGTATTTTGCTTGATAATAGGTTTGAAAAAAGTCATTTCGATGCCGCAAAAAAGTTATGGGAATTATTTAGTGTACATAATTTGTAGTAAGTGTTTGGCATTATTTGAGGAAAAGTGTGCGGAAAGGTTGCCCACGAAAAAATAAATTTTAGTGGAGGTCTAATAAATTTATATCACTCCCTTCGACTTTTTATGTTTTTGTGGCAGAAAGTCAGAGGTCACCAAATGGGAAAAAATTGCAAAGTTGCTTTCGATGAATTTTTGAACTAATATGAGTGAGGGAAACGGAATTAATGGAAAGCAATAGTTCTAGCTCATGCATATGCAAATGGACGATCGAGTGGAGACATATGTGACACGCTGATTGTGGTATCAATTCAATGTTCAACCTTTTGTCAGAAAGAATCCCAGTGCGTTAAACATTGTTCAATAGCCGCCGAACCCCTTGGATACGCGTACAACACTGCGATTGGAGGCTCCACACGGCAGCGCCCTGGAGGTAATTAATCATAATTTCAATTTAATTTTGTCAGGGAAATTTATGATAAGGTAATAAATTAACGAAGTTTTCTTTTATACGAAACCGTATTCCTGTAGGTTGTAACCCGTGACACACTTCATTGTCCCTTAAATTACCTTATAGTCCTTGTCTTAAATGTGTAATGTCTACGATTGTTGCCGTATTTTCCATATTGTAAAAATATCGTCGTCTTTGATGAGTTAAAGAGATTTAATGAGTTTAGAGATTGGGAAGAAGCATTTATTTAACTTTAACTGTTTATCTACATCTGATAGTCGTATCCCGAGAGGGTCAGTGGCAAAGTGGCAGTCAGGTCACAAGGGTCAGGGGCAAAGAGGGTGAAAAAATTCGCTTTGGTCGATCCTGTTACTTTGTAGGGTAACGGACTCGATGACTGCCCTTAAAGTCACGAGGTCGAGTCTCACTTTGAACATATGCTGTGAAGTAATGGTTTTGAATGGATTTTATTCATGGTAGAATGTGATCTAATCCGCCAGAAACCCTTAAAGTCAACTTTCTACCCCTGGCATTTTGCTTGGTTGAAATGCGTTACTAGATGCAACCATTCGTTTCTGTAAGGAATGATTGGGTTGATGACTCTCTATTAAGAAATCACAAGGATACATCTGGAAATCAAATAAAATAAACCATGAGTAAGTGCGACTTTTTCTTTCGTTAGTCCGACCTCAGACCTTTGATTTTTCATTTTGTTCTTCATATGGTCGCAAACTGTAGTATTTGAATTTTTGGTTACCAGATTGCTAAGGTCACTTGGTATCGGGGAAAACATTCCGATGCAGTGATCATCTAAGGCATACCGGGGAAGCGTATCACTGTAAATTTCGCTCCCTGATAGTTTTTGATTTTAATTCACCCGGTCACTTCTGTAACTTTCCCCTTTCCCTTGTTCCTGTCCGATCCTTTTCGACCTCGCACAATGTGGACTAGTGAAACTAAGCATCGCTCTGTCGGTGGGGGGATGCCAGAGGCGCCCTCAATCGGGCACCCTCCCCGCAATAGGTTGTTTCTGTGACAATAAAACTGCATCAGCTTGTATCAGGATTTTTCGGTGCGTTGCCACAGCAGCATGCATCGCCGGCACACTGCGTTTTCATGGCTGCAGCAGCGCCGAAACCAAAGACCCCATGCGCGAGGGATTTGACTCTAGGTGAAAAAACGACAGATCTCGAGCACCGCCTTGTCCCTGCTCCCTGCCGCAACCGAGTGGCCCGCGGCGAAAGTTTGGCGGAATCGCATCCTGCGCTCCCAATCTACGTTTTGATTGGATCCGCAGCCTGCGGCAGCGCAGCATCGAGTGCGCGAAAAGGTATCAATTTTCGGTTAATTTGTTTCCTATCTTTCCTGTCGCGGAGGGAGATAGGTGACGGAGAACACCAAGTGCTACACACCTTCCGCAAACGGGAGTGAGGACGCCTTGGACGAGAGCGGACGCATGACCATGGAGGAGCTTCAGGAATACTCGCCCGAGGTAAGCGCTCATGCCCCTCAACTCACCACCACTCCTCGAGCGGGCGAGTCCACGACGATCTTCCCGAATGACATTGATGGCATCCTTGAGGAAGTTAGGTCGAAGAAATAGCTTAGTTTTCAAACAAAAATTTTTTAAACTTTTAAAGGGAATAAATTTATGACACGGGAACACACTCAGTAAATTCCACATTGTGTATTCCACACGACTAGTTTCGTCATCAGGTAAAATGAAATCAATGGAAAGCCTTGCCCTTAGTATAATACTCTCCTCCTACTACTCCTTGGGTAAAGGAAGTAGTATTAGATTTAGATTTTTGGGGTGCGTTGGTGTCTGAGGTAATTTTGCTTCACCCATGACCCAATCAAACACCCTCACACCTACACCCATAATGTAATAAAAAGAAGACTTCTCACATTGGACATTTCAGAATGGAGAGGTTTAAAAAATCGTGAAAGAGTCGTGCGTTACAGAGTTGTTTTATGTTCCACCGTGAGTTCGATAGTTATATTTCTCGAAACATTTACAGAGCCAAGGACAGGATAATGATTTATAAATTATACCGCTGCAGGGGGAAAGATTGGGCATTAGATTGGACACACTGGAACGACTGAATGAAAAAAACTTTAAACTTAACTTCTTCCATTCACTTTTCCTCTCGTGGTTGTCACCTTTCGTTTCGGTCACCACTCCTCGCTGTTCATCGCCTCCCACCAATTCCAACGATCGAAACAATAAAGCACGCAGCCCTTCTGCCCTCTTACGGCCCTATCAGGTTCCCCTTCTTGTGCCCTTGGATGGTGTGCAATGCGTGACTTTTTCCTTTAATTTCATTTTACCTGATGGTGCTGAAAGAGAAAATTTGATCACGGACTAAATACTGTGGACATTGCGAAGTGTTTCCTTGTGTCAAGGCAAAATTAAACTTAACAAGTTAATGCCGAAGACTACTAATTTTGCATTACATAAGGACTTAACTTGCGTAAAACTATCTCAAATGAGTTCTACTATTAAAAATAACTTAAAATTTAAGATCCAAGAGAATTTAGCACCATAAAAGGATTGTTTCAAATGCCATTATACAATATCACCGATAATTTTTTTCTGTTCGCTTTGTGTTCTCAGTATTACGGTAAGGTGGTTTACTCACTTTAAGGAGTACTCTCTGTTAGTAGCTGAAAGTTCAGTTGGCAATCTATGTCTTGGTCACTGGAAGGCTTGAGTGTATTAGTCTCCATTGGGACAGAAAGGAATAACTTCCTACACTCAAATTGTTTAAATGGGAGACATTAAATTTGAATTCATGAAGTGAAGCAATCCTAGATTGGAAGTATTCTGGGACCTGAAATTTAGCAGTGATTAAAACACATGCGTATTCCTATTTTATGGCAATAAAAACTTAAAAGCAGCTTATAAGAAAGGATTAAAATTACTTTAGCCTTTCAAAGTTAAAAATAAATCATGAATCTACGAAGAATGAACCATTACTTTTTAAAAGAAATTTTGTTTCTAACGTTCTGTTCATTCCTTGTTGCATTATATTTTGCGCGCACCCACACACACACACATATATATATATAACATATACATATATAATATATATATATATGTATATATATATATATATAATTATAATGGGAAAGTACTATTCAAATTATGTCAAAAATGAGACCAAATTATGATTTGACTTGTGCAGATTGACTTGATATCATAGAAAAATAAGGGGTACAGCTAGAAAGATTAAAAACCTGCTGAAAAGACGTAAAAAAAAGTTAAAAGTTTTCCTGAATGTTACAGTTTCCACCCAAGTTTAGCTTAAGCTCAATATTACGCAATCCTGGGAGGAGCGAAATGGGAAGAGAGGAGGTGTAACATATGCTTTACCAAGGCAGCAACCGCCTCGGGTCCGGCACGCCTCCATTCGCAACCGAAAACTTCTCTTGATATCTGTATCCATATAATTCTAAATAAGCATATGAAACTCTGTTAGGCTTCGTAATAATAACACTCTAGCACCTGCAAATTTATAGTTTGCAAATATGATCCATACAATTAATTTTGAACTTATACTAGAAATTTAGGAGGAACCTATTAGAAATAGTAATCGAAAATTAAAGTAAATGTTTTTGAAAATTAACATTTCTTTTTTTTGGCTCTATCAGTGATTATAACCGATAATCACTCACCGAGTTAACTTTGCCGTATTTATCAGCATTCTTGCGGGGGTCTGTCTTCCTGGGTTGGGACGGCACAACAAGGTAGGTAGATCATTGGTTAGAGTGTAAACGAAAGTCTAACTGGAGCGTTGCTGTGTTCGGATGCTTTCATTTCCAAAATAGTTGTAAGCACTAACAATACTTGATAGAAAGAGAGTATTTTTCATCACATCGTGAGGTCAATAGTTTTGTTTGACTAATGTAGGAAATAATACTTCAGTTTAGCATAAAATGACCCAATTAATTATTCTTTTTCGTGTTCCGTGACTCAGAGGCTCGACGTATTGGCTTTTCTCTCTGTACTTACAATCTGTCCCCTTGTAGAGATTTGGGATCCCCGGTTCGAGGGTTCACTTCTCTCCTCGCTAAATTGTTTCGAACGGTTCAAGTTTTGTTTGACTAAGCTCAATCAGCGTTATCAGGAAGCACTTTGATTCACTATTATTCTTTTATGCAACACTGGGATCTGGAATACAGTAGTTGACACAAAATCGTTTCATCTTTTCAATCTGGGTTATGGCTAAAAAAAGCTTCTAAAACCCATTAAATATCGACTAATTTGATACATACACAAAGAATGTATTTGCATATTATGTATATATATGTATATATATATATATATATATATATATATATATA
>LYUA01003445.1:35539-45921 GCA_002093875.1 Calopteryx splendens
TTTTTCCACAAACTTTATTTAGCACAACCTGGGTTTTGACAGTTATGTCATCATCAAGTGAACTACAGAGAATCATTTTCCCATTGGGTACATATACATTCCCCGTGGAGCTGAACATAATACCAATTAGTCAGTTGACTGGTCCAATTTGCTAAACATCTTCTTGAAAACAAACACACAAGTAATTTTATTCACAAAATCCTACATTTAGAGAGGAAGGGGCTCCACTTGGATGCACTCGAGGAGTTAGATATTTTAAAGTCACTGGATTCAAATAACAATATAATAAATGACACATTGTATGCTTCCCACTCATCCCTCCTTGACCTTCCATTGTTCTGGTCAACTGACTAATCGGTATTATGTTCAGGTCCACGGGGAATGTATATATACCCAATGTGAAAATGATTCTCTAAAGTTCACCTGAAGATGACATAACTGTCGAAACTCGGGTTGTGCTAAATAAAGTTTGTGGAAAAAAAGCTTGCTTTGCCTTTCAATGATGAATCGTTTCCACCAAGTAATGGCTGATACCATCCAGTAGATAATAAATTAATAAAATTGTATCCTATAAATACATCACAATTTTTTGCTCCATTGTCCTAGGCATTACCACAGCTGAGTTATGGAAGTTACTGTCACAACCCTTACAAATGGAGAAAATGCTAAGAACCAAGATAGAAAAATAACCACCATGTTGAAACCAGTGTTATTAAAAAATAAAAAAAATAGTAGTCATGTCAAGGAATTATAAAAAACCAAAAAAATCCTTTCTCAGTTCTCTTTTGTCTAACTTCTCCCTTAAACATCGTATCCCACCTTCCCCAATAATTTCACAGCCTCGTTCAGTGGGTTTAAGTTAACATTTTCTAACTTCAAGATTTTAATATTTTTCATAGTTTTCACAATTTACATGTAAATAGTACCACTGGTGCTAGATTTATAATAAATTCATTGAAAACACTTTCCGGTCCACCATATGTAATTTATTTAGTTGGTAATGGTGGCTGTATAAGGCATAAGTAGAGCAGTGCATGAAAAGATTATCAACTAATGAGTCAAATTTCAGTCTCAAAGATCTATTTTCAGCAGAGGGAAAACAGTTTTTGTTGGATTCTCTATTTGGGAGAGGAGGGATACTCAGAGAAGGGAATGGGTGAAGATTATATCTATATCAAATTTGACTTGGGTATACAACAAGTATATAAGTTCATAAGTACATATATGATATATAATCCATTTTTGGCCTACAAATAAACAAGTTATCGCCTAATCTAAAGAAATTATAATCAGACAGTGATCATTACACGTGAAGTAAAATGCAAATTAAATACAACATGATAAGGATGGAATTGCAAAGGAGGTACATGATTTGAAAATAAAATCTCACTACAATCAAGCCTCGCCCAGTGTGGGAGTACATTCTACAAGGATATCTCAATTAATGAGTTTAAGCTAGAAAAACTATTTAACTTGGTGAAAGGTCAGGACACTGAACAGAGATTGAAAAAAATGTAGACTAAAAAATATTTTTTTGAAGTATATCATATATTTTTCTTACATATTTCGAAATTGTTTATCATGTCACATGAATTGATTATAATTAGTGCTCACTCAAACTCCATGTGCTTCTTGCTGTCAAAAGCAGAACATGCACTGAAATATTTCCTATGTAATCAACCATTTCATATATGCCTCCCTCCATGTGTACCCTGCATACACTTTCACAGTTTTCTGAATATAATAATCATTTTTGTATAGGAACATTTTTCGAAAAGTTAGAAGGAATGGAATTTATGGTAAAAAATAGTGGTTCTTTGAACAAATGTTCTTCATATTTTAGCATTAGATAAATGTATATAAATATTTTAACAGTAAATACCTTAAATATTAATTTCAGCTTACAAAATACATATTTACAAATAATAAAAAAGATTGATAACTTTAATATGCCATTTCAACAAAACAAGGGAAGAAAAGATGATGAAAAAGACAATACAGTAGTTAATATCTGTCCTTAAAACAGCTGGATGCATTTTTTAGAATGTCAGAGAATAGAAGGAATGATATAGATAGAAAGTCTTTGAAACTGCAATGTCAAGATCAAATCTTCTGCACATAAAATACAAATACACAGAAAAAACATTTGAATGGGATGAAAGAGAGATACCCTCCACTGAGCCTAGGAATATTGCCTCAAAAAATAAAGATGGATGAGGTTGTATAAGTGTAAAGGTTAAAAAATGGTGCATACTATTATGCATGGTGAAAAGAAAATTTTCACTCATAAAAACAAGAGTGTGCACTATAATTTGAATTGCCTAGTATTTTTCACTGCATACACTGTTGGAACAAAACTACAAAATGTAAATATAATGCATTCTTGTCCATTAACCTATTTTTGTATGTTGTTCATCTATTTCTCACATTTAGTGAGTTTTATTTTGTTCTCAACTACTGGAAATAGGATTGCTGACTAATAAACATGTTTATTCTAGTCTCTGTGGTTTTATGCACTCTGTGTAAGAGTTCAAATGCATGTATGTAGATACACTATTAGTGATTATTCCTGATAGCATTAATTAACAACAGGGATAATTTCCTTTAGAAGTATTTGCTTTTGAAAGAAACTAAAAAAACATTACATAATAGACAAGGGAGCAAAAATATTTGTTATAGTTATTTTAAATAAATTGTTAAATCAGTTAACTACCTTAATACAGCAGATAGTGCAAGGAATGTAAATCATTATTTTGTAAATTTAATGTGGTTATTAAAAAAAGGAGGGGCACCATAGTCCAGTGGGTAGAGTGATAGCTATTTAAAGGAGGGCCCAGGCTCAAATCCAGGTGATACCTCTGGGCACCCTCATCTTCACCCAAGCTGTGAACCATTTTTCGGGCACAAGGTCATCCTAGGAAATCACAGGGGTACAGGGAAAGGAACTGGCCACCCTACCTTGATGTGTGAATTTCACACTTCGTATAGGGCTTAGTACTGGGTGAGCTCTACCCTCACCTACTAAACTGACCTTTGGGTTAATTACTGTGATTTATTTCTTAACTATACGTTTTTACAACAAAAATAGAAACATAACATAAGGTAAAAAAACTTTCATTTCAGACAAAAACAAAATATGGCATTAGAAAAATTGAGTCCTGGACTCATAACTAGCTGGTTTTTTATGGCAATTTGACAATAAAAGAAATAGGAGTTTCTCCTTTTAATAACATTATATAATACTTTTTTGGCAGATTGTAATGAAGTCACTAATTACTAGACTCATCTTATCAAAGGACAGAGAGCAATCGAAGATTAAGACCAAACCGACCTTCGGGTTGATTACTGTGATTGATTAAAAAAAGCTATCAAAATAATTGATGAATTTTGTCATTCTGGGAAACACCATTGAGTAATATAAGAGGTCTATGGTCCATACCAAAATGATTAATGTGTTTTGAACCGTTTAGTGATAATACAGACAGGTGTCACCAGGGTTTTATCAACCAAAGTTTCATGATTGTAATGAATTTCATCTCTGCCAGACCAATAACTCTTCAACTTTCCCATGATGAAACTGATATGAAATTTCAGGAGGAATAAAGGGGGAAGATTCACAGGCATAGCAGGCAGAAACAGCCTTGGCCCAAGGAGAGTCAACAGAGATCTGAGGAAGTGTGAATGCCTGAGTATTGGAGTAGATATGTGTTGGGAGTTTCTATTTTCATTTGAAGTTTCAAGATGCTATTCATTCTTCTTTAATCCTGCCTGTTGTTAAAATTTAGCACTTCTGCTACTGGAGCAATTTGGAATATCGCGAACTAAAAGTGGAAGAGGAAGGGAGGGATTTTCCCCGGGTAGGCAATGTCAACAGAGAAATAATCAAGGTATTCAAGGGTAAAACCAAAGGAAGTTTGTTTGGAGCAATCAGACAACTACGAAAGTGGCTCATTTCCAGATGACTTTTAGAAAAGTGCAAAGATTGCAATACATACGAGAGGAGGACTGTCAGATGGGAGGAACACTGAACTCTTTGAGCATAGTGCCCCAGGCATCCAAAAGACTAATATGAATAAATAGCTAAAGGGTAGAGGGAAAAATTGAGGATAACATTGAACACCAATTTGGATATAGCTAGAACAGTGGGATGAGAGGGGCCATACCTTGTCTAAGGATATTGGTGGAAAAAATAATAACAGTCAACAAGCCAATGCAAGTGACATTTCTAGACTTGGATGAAGCTTCCGATAACAAGCAGAACACAAGATGCTCAAATTCCTCCAAGGACATGGAATTTGCAACAACAGAGTAATAAAATATTAGTTGGAAGAAACTATCCATCAAAGAGAAGGATGGAAGGCAGCAACCGACCAATCTTTGGATTGAAAACCTGATGATAAATGTAAAATAAATTTTCATTCTTCACTTGCTTACTTATTATGAGTAGACGCAAAGATAAGCAGTTAAAAATCACATGTATTGAGTTAGATATCTAGAGAACCACCAGGGAGAGAGAGATAGGTTAATTGACTGCGAATTTTTTTTTCCATTTTCAATGTTGATAAATTATGGGAGTTGTAAATATGGAATTTTCACTCTGTTTCACTCCTTGTTTCCCTCTAGAGAGCTATTAATGACTAAATAGTCATAGTGGAAATTATATCTGTAAAATTGTTATTCATGCACAATACCTGGTAAGGAGGTAATACAACAGAGCTTTGATTTTACATATCCTGATTTTATGACAAATTTGATTTTACACAAGTGGATGAGCAGTCCTTCCTGATTCGTAATGTATTCTTATGAAATATTATTTGATATCACATCAATTTGATAAAATTACTTTACGTAAAGCTGTTTTGGTCCCTGGGGAAAGTCTTATATCATTTTTATGAAGCTAAACAACAGAACTACATTGAATTTGAGCAGAAGCATGAAAATTTGTCCCTTTTCACAACCCATTTTCATTTTTGTATTACTGTTGTATCATTCAGTATATTTCTTAAGAATTTTAGCCTGCCCGTTTTTATTTTAATCTATTTTTATTTTATATCTCTGCATTTCTGCTGGGAAGATTAAGGATATCATCAATATTACAATTGATTGCACATGAAACATTTATGAGTGAAGTGACTGACCTTAATAACTAAAACAAATGCACAGCTTATAAAATGCTAAACTGCCAAAAATCCTTAACAAAAACGTTTTTTCATCAATTGCCACTGTTAATGTCATTATTGTGTACTTTTAAATACAGAATTTCATGACTAATGAAGTAGTCAAAATCATTGGTAGGAGGAGAGCTACATATTTTGCCCCAGGTTTCAGGGATAATAAATGGCTTTCGTGGTAAGTTATTAGAAGAAATATTTATCCATGCAACTTTAAATGCCACAATTCATACCACTCTACAGCTATGGTATGGCTGCATGTTTAAGCAGCCAAACTTACTGGATTTATAAGACTCCACGACAATTTTTTTCCTTTCCGAAGCTTCCAAAAATGAAGGAACCCTCTTACAATTGTGAGGAAAATTATTTGGCTGGCATCAAAAAGGTTTGTAATTCAACTTCGATGCACAACCATTTGCAATACATTTATGGGCAAGAAGAAATAAAATACTATGAATTTAATATGGCTGATGTGAAGGAGTGAAGTTTATCTCGAATAAATTTTGTTTAGAGCTCAAGAAATGTGCTGCAGGGACCCAATGAAAGGTGAAGAAGGCTTTTGGGATGCATGTGCCAAGCCAAGTAGGAAATTTTGAGTGTTTTAATAGTATAAAAGACAGCCGAGAGTCTGTGGAGGATGACAAACTTTCGGGTTGACCATCATCATTCAAACTCCAGATCTTGTTCCGTTTAAAGCTCTCAAAAAATTCACAGTGTAAGAGGATGCCTGGGTAACTTAATTAGCTAAAGCACTCGGCCAGAAATAGAGGGATCTGGGTTCAAGTCATGGTTCAGTTGAATGATTTTTGCATTGTGAATTTTTCTGCATATCCAGAAGTGATCTCAAAAGTGCATGAGGTGATCCTCTAGAACTGAAGGCAAACAATCCATGACACTTGTAATAGGGTTTGAATGTCATGCGGGACATGTCAATAAGTTCTAGCAGATGAACTGAACATGAGACAAATTACAGTGAAATTTGTCCCGAGACCTTATGGTTGAAGTGTGTAATGAACAGCATGAAACAGTTCAAGATGACCCAAACTTCCTGTCCAGAGTCATAACAGCCGATGAATCATGAGTGTATGATTATGAACCTGAAACAAAGCAGCACTCTTCAAAGTGGAAGATATTTCAGAATTCACAGGGAAGAACATGGTGTTACAAAAACTAAGAAACAGGTGCACTCATGAAGACCCCGCTTGACAGACTGCTTGCTGAAATACACACCAAGTGGCACCTCAAGGCAGAAATTTGTACTGCTACTGATTTGTGTGGAATATTCAAATTCTCGACAACTTTGGGTAGCACCTCATAGCTGACAAAAAGTATAATAATTCATTGAAACTGGGAGGTTTTATTGAGGAATCAGCTGTAAGGTCTTTTGCAGTTGTCTCCTGGGTTTGTAGCATGGTGGTGAAAAATGTGTGGTGTGATTATCCATTCAACACACAACAAATGTGTGGTGTGATTATCCATATCCTTTTGAGGCAATTACTAAGTTTTTTTTCTTTCCTTCTAAAATTATCTCCATAAAAATCAACATATTTATAGAGGTATTTATGGAGAGCTAAGAGAGACAGGCTATTGAAATCTACTGTTGCAAACCATGATCTTTATAGTGCAACTTAAGATTTTTCAGCACAAACAATTAGAAACGAATCTTATACTAGATATAATTAGAAACTTAGATAAAAAGTAGAAAAAAATAGAAAAAATTTAATTTTGTTAAATTATTAGCTTAACGTGTAGTTTATATGTGTTACAAGTTTCATTGATTTGATTCCAGTATTGCATCAGTGGTAGCCATTGGAAGTTGAAACATGTTCAATTCGTCTATGGCAACTGCTCACGTTCCTAGGCATTTCTTCACATTGGGGCACAGGAAAACATCACATGGGGCTAGGTATGGACCAAAGGGAGGATGAGGAACCCACTCCACATTGATTTTCGCAACATGCTCTGCATGCACGCAAACATCCTGTTGTTCGGGTTTGGGCAGTCTTAGAACCCACAGTGCACAACCACGCCACATGTGCAATTTTTCTGTTTCCGCATGGCACTCAATTAAATAAATCAGTATTTCTGATAGTGCTCTTAACATCATTATTCAATGACCTTCTCTCATGATAGCAGCAGTGTGTTTACTTCCGTAAAAGCAATGGCTGGAGCACTGGGTCTACCTTCTTTTGAAATTGATTGGCTCCCCCCTTTAAACCATCTTCTAGCAGTGCTATTGGGAAGAACAGACTCCCCATAAGCCTCCTGTAGCATTACATAGGCCTCATCTGGAGATTTCTTCAGGTAAAAGTAAAATATCAACTCAACGTATCGCCTCCATCTACCATTGTTGCCGAAGGTGAACTCAACAGTTTCAACTTGCAATGACTACTGCTGCTGCAATCCAGAAGTCAAATCAATGAATCTTATACCACATATTCATTACAAATTAAGCTAACAAAAAAGCATAAAATAAAATTTTGTTCACAGTAGTATGTGAATGAAAGATTTACTGTTACTCTTTGTTCAACAGCCCTCTTAGACTACTAAAAGATGACAACAAAGAACTGAAGAAGGAAATAATACAGTGCAAATAAGAGGAAGTTCATGCAATCTGTTATGCATAATAATTGTTAGAGACATTCCAAATCTTCTTTTTAATACGTATATTACCTTTGATTGATTGAAGTTTAATAGTTTGAAATCACTAATCTTAGGGGTTGGGAGAAAATTTAACGATAACTTGATTACTATTGCTAGCACTTTTCAAAATAGAAATTTTTGGAAGACATCATTTCTTAAATTATGCATGAATTAATGATCTCCCTCAGTCAAGAAATGCTGTCCTACATTTAGATATCATGTAAATTTGAATCCACATTGAACAAGGCTTAAGTACTTAAAAACAGACATCATGGTTTCAAAAATTGTTTCTGAACTAAGAACACAAAAATGGTAACAAAAAAAGGTGATTATAAGCACCTTAAATAATCTAGAATCCAACTCAAATTTCTCCACTAGGTTCAAATGCCCACCAAAGAGAAAAAGTCTGAATTCCCATTAACATTAACATTTAAATATTCATTTTGTTTATACTAGGAGGTAGTAACCAAGACCAATGTCATTTTGGTTTGGTTATTCTCAATGAAAAAGACTACCTACTACACCAAAACTAACAACATTGCATAGAAAATTTTCCACATTTTATCTCTCACATTACAAACTATCACAGCAATTTCTTGGAAAAAAAAGTGTTAAATTTACTCATATATATCATCACAGTATTCCTCATAATCTTCATAATCAAGGTAAAAAATAGGCTCTGGTAGGGATTTAATTGGTAAATATATGGGACTATTGGGAGGGCGCACCTGCTTCAAGACCAGTTCAACTTGGCGAAACTCCATCAAACTCTTCTGAAACTTAGCATTTGATGTAGACAAAAACATATAAAATCTACTGGAAGAATGCCGTGCCCGTCCTTTTGACTGTACATATGAACGAAATGTCTTTGGTAAATCCAGCTTCACAACCATGGCACAAAGAGGAATGTCTACCCCTTCCTCCATAACATCTGAAGCAACAAGGTAATTGCATTCCCCACGACGAAACCTGAATTTTAAAATGAAGATTTCTTATCAATTCAAGGAAAAAAGTATTATAATCAAATTTACTAACATTAATTTTTAGCAGATCACCTGCTGTCGCATATACATAGGTGAAAAAATTCACAATGCAAAAATCATTCACCTGAACTGGGACTTGAACCCGCTCAATTTCTGGCTGAATGCTGGCAGTTAAGCTACCGAGGTGTCCTCTTGCACTGTGAAATTTTTAGAGCTTTAAATGGAACAAGATGATGAACAAGGTGTTCTTAGATGAACAAGGTGTTCTTAGATGAACAAGATGTTCTTAGATGAACAAGATGCTCATGAAAAATTCAGTGAAAGAGGATGCCTGGGTAGCTCAACTGGCTAAAGCAGTCTGCCGGAAATCGAGGGATCCAGTTCAGGCAAATGATTTTTGCATTGTCAATTTTTTCGCATTTGTATATAATAATCATGCATTGGGAGCAATAGGATAGGAGACTAAGGGTAGAGATACCAAATGAGAGAAGTGGTGCATCCGAGGGAGCATTCTATTTCATGTATTATTGAACATGATGCACTGGAGTTCATAAAGTGAAAACCCATTGTACAGAGAAACTGAACAAAATAAAAATTCAATAAACACAGTATAAATTTTGGGAAATAATACATATTTCCTGAATTTTCTGGGATGAGGCAACAAGAAAAGGGGCTCCTATCACAAAACTACCCTGCACCAATGATAAAAGGCAGCAGTTTCATGATTGGGCACTAATTGTGCATATCAAGAAGACCGATATCAACTGCCATATCTCCAGATGAGAGACAAGTTCACAGCCACTGTGCTACAATTACGCAGTGCCACATTAGTCTCCCTACAAGATGCAGCCTTGCATTAAATATCATGTGATGGCATTCCTCCAGGTAAAATATTCTGGATGTAACATAACCACCCAATCAGATCTCCAGGTATGAACTACTGGGAGGGGAATATCAGTCAAGATGGACAACCTCTTAATTGAAGACAGACATGGAACATGAGGTCATTGGGATTGGGAAGATACCACGATGTAGATAGACTGGCTGGGGATAGCCATCCTAGGAGTGAGTGAAATAAAGTGGCCTAGGGCCGATTATTTCTTGAGCAATGGGTAGAGGGTCATTTACTAAGGATAGGACCAAAATATAGCAGAATTAGGCATCATACAGAAGAAGGAATGAGGAAGAATAGAGAAAGCATGTTGGCAGCATAATGAACGAGTCCTGATGATCAAGTTAGAACGAGACCCACCCATCAGCATGCATATGCTGATGTCTAACTACAAGGAAGACAAAATAGAAGACTTATAAATCTCAGTAATCAACCCCAAGATCAGTTTGGTAGGTGAGGGTAGAGCTCACCCAGAACTAAGCTCAACAGCATGTGAAATTCACACATCAGGGTAGGGGGTCCATTTCCTTTCCCTGTGCAGTCTGTGATTTCCCGGGATAACCTAGTATCTGGAAAAATGGTACACAGCTTGGGTGAAGTTGAGGGTGCCCAGAGGCATCATCCAGAATCGAACCCAGACCCTCCAGTTAGTACCTCAGCACTCTACCCACTGGACTACCACAACCTAGAAGA
>LYUA01003446.1:34814-44953 GCA_002093875.1 Calopteryx splendens
GAAGTACAAGAAGAGATAAAAATAGAATTACAAACAGAAATTACAAATAGAAATTAAATACAAAAAATACCAGCTACTAAGAAAATTTCCGCAGAACAACAAAGTAAAATTCTATCGCTTTTAAAATCGTAGTTTTCTTTTAAAATTAAAATGCCCTTGTATAGGCTCCTGGCCGCCAAAATAAAGATTTTTCAGTTCCTACCCAATAATTATCATCACGTCGATATATCGTCGCCACCTTGATGTCTTTTATATGGACGGTCGATGTTGAAACAAGAATATCACACTTGAAATAAGGGATTTGGGATAGCATACCTATGAACCACTTCTGATGAGATCGACTTCTGATCGACAGACAAGTGCAATCAATATCCGTGGTTCGTTTCCTTCTGTCCGAAAGGGGCACTTTCGAACCGATGCGCTCAACCTTTTGGATTTCGTGTACCGCGCTTCTGTCACTATTCTTCTCACGCGAATGCCAAACATCCAGGGCAAGGGTGATTGATCGCTGCCGGGCTATTCCGAACTGGGTTACCTTAAAAATAAAACCGGGGCGAGAAACGCATCGTCCCTGGGGCGGGGGTATTATTGGGTTAATCTTTGGATTGGCACCCCCTGCCGCCCACACCCCGTCCCAATCATCATCCTCCCCCCTCACTTTGTCCCTTCCCTCTCTGTCTTCGACGGCCTTTGCCCGGTGGCGGTTGATAGGTTGATGTACCGACGCGTGTACGTACCTGGTCCCGCGATGAAGAGCAGCACCCTGCCGGCAGGGAATCCCACTCACCTCGCGTGCGGTAGCAGGCGATTCAGAAAGAATTCCGATTCAGAGAGTGGCAGGCTGGGAGAACTCGAGAAAGCGGGAAAAATTCGTGAATTAAATCCTTTAATTTAAGGAAGTGCGGTAGCTTTCGGTCGTTGGAAATGGGGCCATTCGCCCTTAAGAAAAGGTATCCCAATTTTATTCGTAAATACTGTGAGGGAGCCGAGATATTGCCTTCGGTGCAATAATTTTGATTCCGCGAGCAGCCGTTTATTTGGAAAAACGGAAATGAAAATGCCGGCATGGTAATGCCCACTTGACGCACCTCTGGTGGCAGCCTTTGGGGTTCGATGCCTCGCGGCAGTGCCCTATTGGTGGGAAACGGGCAGGAAGCGTTGCTCATTGGAGAGAGTCGTATGACGTCATGCGAAGACGTTCCACAGCAAGATGGTTTGACAGGTCGATGTTTAGTCCCCAATGAAAGGGAAGGAAGGCAATGTGGCTAAATAATACAACAAAGAAAATACAAGCGTATTCATGGGACTGGCCCTCAAATTTTGTGTAAAAGGCCATGCCAAAAAGTTTTATGAATTTTTTTGAGACAATATTTTTTTAACAAATTCAATACTTGCATGCTGTTAGGTACCGTTAGAGCGTTGTAAAAAGTATTTGTTCGTTAGCATATGTTGCATGGTTCTCGAGATATTAAATGTTGTAAATAGTGAGAGTGTAAAAATTGATGATTGATGAAAGGTGATTTGAAGTGTTGCCATTTGACGAGTGCTCAATTTTTTGGCAATTATGTGTCAAGCGTAGAGGTATATTTGTTACCTTTTCAACGGTGATTCGTTCACTGCTCTAGTCGTAGAAAAAGCGGAGAACGGTGTAGAAATGTAGGTGACGCAAAAGTTTGACACTGCGAGCGCCGTGGTGATCCCCCTATTTTTTCCGAAATCTAACATAATTTTTGCGTCAAGAGTCAATTCAACTTGAGGAAATAGAAAATGCATGTCTTTTTTTAATTTTGCCAGAACCCGTGTTTAAAAAAAATGCAATGAACGATCGCATTAATCCTGAAGCCTGGTCCAGCTCTTCTTAAACTCTGCTGAGACGTTTGCATCCCGCCTTCAGCAGTTGTTTAGTCCACCGTTTATTCGGCTCTTTGTCGTCCTTCACATTTTAAGTTGGAACATTTTATTGTAATTGAAATTGGAAACGCGCAACTCCGTCGAAATGAACTCATCGAGAATCACCCCTGGCCTGTGGAGTACGTAATGTTTTGTCGCAGTAAACCTGTGCCATAAGATTTCTTAAAGCTCACGGTGGGCTTCAAATTTAAATGGATTCGGGTAAATCACTGATTCACAATCGTGGAATATAGCGATTGAGTATTCCGAGCGATTAAGCGGAGGAAAAAATAGCAGCTAGCTGCGGACACTTAATCGTGCCGAAAGGCTTAGCGGAATCAGTTTCGGGAGGAATAATTTGTTGTTGAGCGTGTCGCAGAACTGACGGCACAAGCAAATTCCCACTGGCAAATGTACATGCACGGGACTAGTAAATAGGGTGCTGCATCACGGCAACGCTTTTGAGCCATTCGATTCCGGAGCTATTAATATTCTCGCACCACGGGTGCCGCGCTGCACCCTGAAAATGGGAGATAACATTTTTGAGTTGAAACATGTTATTTTTTTGTTGCGTTTTTGTGCTCTTGACGTTATTGAATTTGGGTATGCATTAGAGGGGTGGGCATCATCAGCCATGCGGCGCATGCGTGGGCCTAATCCAATTAGGGTATACTTTCATGAAATATTTAGTCTGGGAAATTGAAAATTCCATCGACTTTTTCGTTGAAGCATGAGCGTTCCTGTCTTGTGTGACCGGCGGAAAACATTTGGCGAATGAGTTTACCTTTGTGAGGCAGTTTAGCGTTTTAATTACGCTGAAAATTAAGTGGCGTTGTCTAACGAAATTAAACAACGCCTCCCGTTTGCCCAAATGTGCTGAAATTTAAATACGTCCAAGGACCCGGAAACTTTTTTTATATTTCGTGCGTCACATTTGGCGGAAAAAGTTTTCAAAACACGTTATCCCAAAATTTAGTAAATTTCTCATGTGAGGATATTAGCATTGTACCAGGAATGCTTAATTTACTTTGTGTACCGCTATTGTACATTATTAATTTTCTCATTGGAATTCATTTCATATTTGTAAAATAAATAAATAAATTCCATAAATAAATATCAACTCAGGGCTTCGAGGTTATCTGTCTCAAACGCCGATCTACCAGCTAAATTCCGAGAAATAGTCTTTGCGTAGGTCCATTAATTAATTTACCTAATGGTGAGGGTTGAAAACTCTTGTTCGCAGAATAAATGTTCAAATAAATCTCATAATTAAGTTTAGAGATACCCTTGCTGGGACGGATGAGTATCCGATGGATACATTTATCAATATCACGTTCGCATTTTCAGGAATTTTATATTAATCTATGGTACCAATCATCGATAAATGATAACTTTAGTGCGAGTACTTCTCATTTCGAAAAGTAAAATGTGGTTTTTACTCGATATAGTCAAATATAGAGGCTGAAACTTCTTGAAAAATCACTTTGAACCGAGATAAAATAAAATAATTTGAGTTTCCAAAGTATGAACAGTTGTTTCTTTCCCTCCCAGTGGTTATCACTTGTTGAGCACCTGTTTTTCGGAAAATAAATATTTTGCAGCTATAATTGAAGTAGCTCCGTGACCTGAGCTTAATTGAATAAGTTCAGGGATTTACGTTGTAATTGCCTATGCCTTCTACCGCATCGCCCTGATGTCCGCGCGAACAGCATGCAAATCGTTGCTTCTAAAAATTAGGCCCAGAAAATTATTTCGTTCGTAAAATGAATCCTGGGAAAATATAGAAGCATAAAATGACATTCAAAATTCATACATATAGAGCTCCTGAAACGTGTTTTATTTACGAATCAAGTAAACACCTGGTTTGCCCTAAACAGACTGCATGTTCTGTATTTTTTTTACGGAAAGGATCATTCGAAATATTACTACCACAATTGTTAATAGTGATTCCTCTGTTTTTTTGCATAAAATATCCATTTTCGCAAAGAAATTCTGAATTACCATATGTAAAAAAAACTTTGCCAATCGCTTCAATCACTCTTGAGCCATTTTTAGCTATCCCTAATTATTTTTTCTCTAATAAGAGAAAGATGGAAATGGTTTTTTCACCAGGACTCTACTACCTACTGGAGAGAAAAATCTACTTAGTCGTCTGTCCTGTCGCATAAGATTGGTATTTTTTTGTCTGAGATATTTTTACTACAGGATATCTCAATTTTTACCTATTAAATAGTAGATGATAGCGTTCAACTTTATTGATGAGATTAAATTTTAAATTTATTCGAAAAATGTACTCTGTTTCTCAGTAAATCCGTTCAATAATCAGTTCTTTTAACCAGCAATGAGGCGTTGAAACTAACGTTTTGATCAATCTGTGAGTTAAAACGATATCGTTTATTTATTTCTATTACACTTTAACCGACTCCCATTCACGTCATCCGACCATCCATGACGCTGATGGTGATTGTTTCCGACAGCGCCTACATTTGCGCTAAGTCATCACTTTGAACTAGGCCAAGTAATTGTTCCGTACGTGGGCTTGACATCGAGGAAATTGCCAACACCCCACTATAGTTGTGCATTAGAACATTTGGATTAAATACGAGAAATTGTCTCCCTCAGCAGGCAGTGGAAAATTTTCCTTTTATCCTCGAATTTTTGGTAAGCATAGCAAGGTAGAAAAATTCGCCTTTTTCTTTTTTTTGTTTACTAAATCGATATACCGCAAATAAACCTCCTTTTCATTTCTTTTTCCCCCTCGCAAAAATTCATTTAATATAAAACTTTCGCGAAGACATGTGCACATTTCCTTAATTATGAAATAAATGGATGTTGCCTCAACGTCCCATTCCAATGTGTGCGGTTTGAAGTGCAAAGTAAATATCGTTTGTTCTCAAATTTGAATTATCCCCACGGAAAGGAAAAAAAATCTCCCGGATCCCCAATTCTCAAGCTTACGAATATTCACAGAGATAACATTTTTTGTGCATTTTTAAATTGTTACGAAACTAAATACTCTCCAACCACAGATTCTGGTATTTCGAGTCGTGTTAGGTGGGGCGTAGATGGTAGAAAAGGTCCCTGGGTCCATCAAAAATCCACCTTACCAGTAAACTGCTGTTAATAGTTAATCAATGTTATAAATAGAATAGGATGGATTAAAAAAAACTTTTTAACCTGTGGTGTACGAGCAATAGACATAAGCTTATAACTTTATAGAACAACTGAAAAACGAACCCCAAAGTAATCTAAAATGTCATGTTTTAACATGAGTTAATGTCGTCATTCTTGAACCCCTTTAAAATCTCAGATTCCCTCCGGCGTCCCGCTAATCTGGGTTTGATAAGACATGAGACCGATGTATTTGACATGTAATTAACAGGACTGCATTGAATATACCTCCTGTCGCAGTTAGCAATTCAAGTCACAAATAGCAGGCAGTGAGAATTAATGGGGAATGAAATATCAGAATCATTCATCCACTCTTTTTAAATAATGAGATAGTGTTGTACTAAACGCAGGTATTTCTCAAACAGAAAACCGTGAGGATGTTCACGTCGGATATATACGTCCGGGCGGAGAATTAATTGTTCTTCCTCTTTTAGTTCAAATTATATTTTGCCTTAATGAACGATTTTTCGGAGAGCTGATGTGTATTTAAATATTTTTTTAATAAATGTTTTTATGTATTTAAATGAGTTTAAAAAAAGAGGAACATACACCCATTTCGAATGTTCCATTTATATCCGGATTAAATTGCTCACCATAAATCCTGAATATGAGAATTGATATTGATAGATATTTTATGAAATTTTTCCTCGTATAAAACGAGTTTTTCACCTCGAAAAAAGGAAAAACGTTTTTCTATGAAGATTTATGATTTTCTTCCGGATTGGCTCATCCCATTCGATCGTCGCGTTCGTATTCAGATGGTCACTGGACCAGGAATGCTTCGACGTCTTCCCCCAAAAACTCTTGGCAGAGGGGACAGCTCCGTTTTTAAGGCCATCAGTTTCTTCTTCGTTAGCAACGGATTCAGACCATTGCCTGTGATTGCATCGCCAGCTTCATGGTCTTTTAGATTCAAAATCCTCATTTGTCACGGGTGATGGTAATGATGGACATGGCCGAAGGGATGTGCAATTTACAAAACGATGAGTTCATTATATCTATCGGACTGAGTAATCAAAATCACTATCGTCGAAAATTATCCTTTATATATCTTTTATGATTTCACTCGACTGTTATCTTTCTCCCTTCACAACCGCTCCCGCATGTACTTAGACTTAAACGGACAAAACGATTGAATGAGGAGTGACAAAATGTGAATCGAGCAGTTGAAACGCCCTCAATCAGCAATGCGTTAATTCCCTAAATGAAATTTCTGAAGTCCTGCTAAAGTCTGTATCGTGAACTTCGAGAAGAATCTGCCGTTCAAATCCTGACGCTTATTACAAGATCATACAGAGTCAAAGTATTGAAGCTATAAATAAAATTAAGCAGGCTCGATGTGTTAGTATAGCTTATAATCCCAGAGGTGACGCCTACACAGTTTGTACCCCCTCGCTCCCTTGTCGACGCATTTGCACAGCACAGGGGGGAGGTTGTGTTTGCACGAGTCGGAGGCATCGGGTGCACTTCCCTGGATTAGGGAGCTCGACTGTCATCATGAACGCGTGCATCTTATCAATACCGCGACGCATCTGGCTTCATTAACATCGTTGTTGACAAGCAGATTGCATAGGATGCATCATTTTTGCAGTAGGCCTATGGCGCAAATGGAGGGAGAACCCAGTCAAGTCGTCATTAGAGTAATCCTATTGCGAAAGGGCCAAAGGTTATGCGGATATACCTGCTCGTGGAGTCTAAAATATAATGTCCTCCTAACGCCAATGGTTGAATGGTTGAAATGAAAGGAATATCGATTTGTTTAATAAGTTCAGCATATTAACAGCCTCTTGTTTTCGGCGTTGCCCTTCCGGTGATTAACGGATCTAAATTACCAGATTAGCCGCATGAACCGGCTTAAGGAGCAAAACTGCGTTGGTAAATATCCAGTTACAGGACGCGATGGGGGGTAATCGCCCGGTTAGGTGCACGTTGACCTTAGCCAGGTGAAGCAGAGAGGCAGTATAGACAGAGGATGACAGTGTGGAACATGGTTTTAAATTAGTCGCTAAATTATTATTTGAACGCAGGGGCAGCGGATGCAGATATTTCTCTTCCGGTGAATTGCACTTTCTGGGGGCCGATATTGGTTTCTGACATGACTTTAGAACTCTGGTGCGGCACATATAACCCTGCAACTCTACTGTGTTTAAGCGTGAAATAGCTCCCTGCTCCAACTGCGTTCACTGGTCCCTCTTTTCCTAATGTCAGTCGTGGACCAACGGGCACCATGTTTAGCCTTCCGAATGCAGCTCTCTAGGATTTTTCCTAATGGATATGAATTTTGCTTCACTCGGTACGCGACTTTTTGATACCGATATAAAGTCGATGTCCCTTGGTCACGTTTAGGATACAGATTTGTATACATGTTTTGAGGGTTTGACACGATTGAGTTGTGTCAAGTGAGTTTTTGGTCTCAAGGGACAGAACTTTCTTTGAAATTTTATCCCAGTTGTACGAAAATCAGTCGGAGACCTCTCTATTAGTATTGATGTCCACCATAATGTATGAATGATGTAGGTGAAGTGTGCCCAAGTTATGGAAACATCAAACAGCAAGCGTTTTGATTCGTGGATTTTTAAGGTAGCTATTGTTCACAATTATAGAGTTGCAATTATGTGAATTTAGAAGGCTTTGAATCTATCTCTCATCTTTGAATCTTTCTAATCTATCCACGCTTGATTCAAAAAAACATCATTTGCGGTGCGAGGGCGAATTGCAGGAGAAAGGTGAGAAGGGGAGTGCTTATTTGTGCACATAAAATGCTTTATCTTAGAGATTTCAATCTGTGATTAGCTCAGCTTATTCGTGATCTTCCAGATCTCATGTCCACTTGTTTGCTAATTGATTCTTCCTCTTTAATCTTTTCGAACCATTAACCGTAAGGTTTTTTCACGCACAATTTTAATGAAATGCGCTTGGATAAAAATTATTGTATGCAGAAATTTTATTCAAAACTTTGATTTTGAGACTCCGGCATAAGCAATTGTCAAGACAGGAAATTCGTCTGTGGTTAGGTGACTGGAATCGTACAAATGCCGGGGTAATTTACCGGTAATCGAAAGTGATTTCTGGGTGAAAATAATACAGCTGAGATCTTGACCCTGATTATGCGTGTGAAAGGTACACTACCTTCATGATTTGGGGTTGGAAAATTACTGAAACTCGCCCGGGTATCTTAATTACTTAGCGGCACACGATAGTGAATATCTGTTGGCCAAATACTGTGATAAATTGGGTGCATATAATTACATGTGTATGTATATCTAAACCTAAAATATGGGGATAATTTGACAGGAATAATCATGTGTCTGTGGTGAGAATGCATATCACTCTTTATAGAAGACCAGGCTCTCGGGCGAGGGGATTTTTGGGGAATGATAATGGATCATGTGCCGGACGTCTGGGAAGTATTGTGCAACTTTCCGCGTTATCGTGCGGATGATTCCAAGTTACGAACCACTCATGACTAGCAGTCGTTGATATTTGTGATTATACAGGCACAGGGGTGTCTGCAGATTAAAAGGTGGAATTTTATCAAAAGAGAATAAGGTCCTTGTAACAATTAATGGTGTGCAAACAAAATATACCAAACTCTTAATTATAGCGCATTGCTTCCGAAGTATTGAGTATTTTCTCTTGTAAAATGAACTTGTTTAGACACCTCTTCTTAGACACCAACGCAATAGACGTTGAATGTTAAACATTTTCGAAAGGGAAAACAAACGAGGAAGGTTCTAAGAAATTTGTCAACAATGGAGAAAATTGTAATGTGTTATCAGTTTAAACTTATGTCGGACAGGGGGAGGGGGATTTTATTACTCCTTTTGGCTAAAGTATAGGTGAACCTGATCATGACCTCACCGTCAATTTCAGAAAATATATACTTACTTCCCGTGATTTGACCAAACTATTATATACTATTAACTTTTCTTTCCTTTCCCTTTGATGAAATGTATCGTATAATCAAGCTAGCTTTTAATATCTTCTCTAATCTTATGTGATTTGATAGCAATGAAACCCTGCCTGAAGGTTTTCCTGACATCCTTTCTCCTGCCGAATCAAAATACTTGACGGTTGGTACACGCCTTCGGCCCCCGGGCTGGGTAACAGGGATCTACGAGTTCGGTGCCAAAATTAGTGTAGCAGACCACATCGATAATGTCGGTGTAAAGATGTGGTTGAGCCATTGACTGCATATTGTTGGCATTAATTATTATTAATAATAGAATCTAGAGAGTAACAAGAGAGAATCTTAATCCTGTATAGATAAACATTCGTTTTTAAAACAGGTGGTGGAAAAAAACAAAAATACTTAAATTAAAAATAGGAACGAGAATTTTCGAACCCTAAAGTCATAATTTGTCCGCAGAAGATATAATTACACTCAAATGAAATGTGATTATGTGCATATAGAGGTACCATTACTTAGTTTTCTTGCCCTGATTACCAACCCCTGATACCTTCAATGGTATAAATAAGAGGCAGGGGTTAGTGCCAGTGTCTAGGTTGCGAGAAATATCAAAAGTTTGGCCCTAAGTAAGAGTACCGGGGTACTGGTACCTAACATTTGTTTCATAGGTACCAACATCTGCTTTAGATGCATACCTATATTGGTTTAGGACATCTGGGAAGGTGCTTACTTTAATTCAATTGAGCCAGTGTTGCATACGGAAAGATTTTTAGAATAATGACAAAAAAATATTATCCTAGTTTGCCATTTTTCTATAGTCTGAAGTCGAGCCTGTAAGAGTTTTACTTATTATTTGCAAGAAGAGTGAACGAACCTACCATTTAATGCAAGTCATTTACTGAGAATTACCTTAGAAATCGTTTTATTCACTTGCCAAAGCCGAATATTACCACTTTTAAAAGAAGTGTTGTACATGTCGGTCCGAAAACTTACAATTCCCTCCCCAAAGCTTGAAGCAATTCAAGGACAATGACAAGGACATTAGGCAAGGATGTACAGAAGAGACTGGTAAAGACGTACATATGGAGTTCACTTTTGTAGTAGAGGCATGCTGAGAGGTGATGGATTGCTGAAGAATGTGATAGAGGTTAGAATGTTGGGTAAGCGA
>LYUA01003449.1:62206-89642 GCA_002093875.1 Calopteryx splendens
CCATGTTTTGAAGGCTTCTATTCTTCGCTGATCCACTTTTCCAATGTTCCGTGTCTCTTATCCGTAGAGTGCCACACTCCATACAAACGTTTTAACAAACTGCTTCCTTGTTGCAACCTTAGTTTCTTTGAACATACGAGTGGCCTATTCTTCACGGATGCCTATGGATACCTCAAAACCCCTTTAAATTTCATAGTGTGTCGTAACTCTTTTTAAACCTTTCTCCTATGCATGCGATATAATTTCTCTATCCTATTGAATAATTTTCATTATGGAACCTTTTGGGAAAACAGTCGACGTTTTCTAAGAATTTTTTGAACAAAACCTATGGTGTTTAGTGAGAATTATAATCATGTGGACATATTCTTCAACTGTGTCCAACTTTTCTCTCTCATTTTCATTGCAATGAGTTATTTAATCATTCCCAAAGCCTTGTCTGGAATAGACTGATTTTAGACATCCATGGGAATTAGCTGTATCTCTTCAATCCAAGGCCTTCCCAGCCCAGTATGAAGTTAAGCTGAGCTGACTCTAAATTTCCACCCTCCCTAAGTGCGTTTTCTCTCCCGTTTCCCCGATATGCCTTACGCAATTCCTGTAGTTATCATTGCAATGACTTATCAAGATGCCAGCATACATTTTTCTGGAAAGTTGATGAGTCATTGATTAAATATTCCAAACTGGGGGGTCAGAGTGATAGCATTTCTTTTGAGTGAAATACTTATCAGTTCAACTCCAGCTGTGGACTGGGTTAGGTCCGTGGACTAAGCCTGGGTTGCAAAAAACTCATCACCATCAACTCATTTCACATCATAAATATAAAATTATTTTCTTTATAATATATCCTCTTGTGTTCTATTGTAGCTAACTGTTTAGCAAGATACTTATTAATAGCATTTTATCATAGAACATTTTTCAAAATTTTTGTTTACTTCTTGAGGACAGTGATACAGGGTAATCTGTCTGATTCTGAAAATTAACAATGGATAAGTTCCAATTCATCTATTATGCTAAATTGTGTGAAGCTCATTTTTTATTAGGGTGAAGATGAGGGGTTGATAAAATTTCATTGTCTATTGCTATATCTATGTGAATATTTGACGTTTTTCAAATTTTTTATGTTAAAAATTAGGGAGTGATTCAGTGGGCAAATATCTTAAAATTTGATTTGTAAGAGAGCAATTCAAGCAGAAAATACCCCCTTATAAATAATGATAAATGGTCCATAATAGTATAAAATTGTCCACGTGCCTAATTTGTCTTGTCTTATTACTGCTTGGCTTATCAATCAATGTCAGAAAAAATGCTCCACCTGCCTGTTGCGTGTAAAACAATATATGTATGCTGAAATAGAAAAAAAAAGTACCTGCTCTGCCCTTGAAAACATACATAAAAGTTTTGGGGTTGAATATGCAAATAGATATGGTAATTAGAATTAAAGCATACAAATTCCATACTTATCATCAATTAGGAAGTTAGTTGGAGTCATAAGGGACCTCATAATGTGTATCAACTTCCTGGAAAGTTGTATCAGAGAAATTTATTCATAATAAATCTCCTTAATATGTTTGGTATGAAGATTGAGAGTGCAATCAGCGAATGTTATTAAGAATCCATAAAGAAAATGACCATTTTTACTGCTTTAAAATTTCTCCGCTTATTTTACCCTGGTGACATTAATTGTACCATTATTGCCTTAAATTTAAATGAGGTTGATTTCACTCATAATATCACTACTCTAACACCTTGAAGAATTGTTTATGTTTATATCACATGGTCGAAATGTGCGTGGGGATCTTAGGCAGGTTATGTTCCCACAGTGCAGCAACTAAGCTTCAGGAGTAGATGAGAAAGCCTCTAATGTGGGCTGGGAAAGTGCTTAACTTTTAAGAGTTTTAATTAGTGATTAAGCTGGTAAGCTGCAAAATAGGCATATAAGTCGTCAATTTACTTTGGGCTTGAGCATCCTTCAGATATACTTACAGTGGCTCTGATCAGTTGAAACGTAATATGAAAAAGAGCGTTTTTCTGTTTAGGCAATATTATTTGTTGGCTTTGCATCCCTGGTAGGTTATATTGTTACTCTATTCAAAACCGATAATTTTATATAAATGTTAAGTTTAGTTATCAGAAATATATATAAGGCAAAACTGCAAAAATCAGTTTTCTTCATTGGGAGAAACTTGTATTTACAAGTATGCATTTGCATCGTATGACATACTAAATGAACCGTCATAAGATGTATGTAGAATCTATTTTTTTTTAAGAAAAGTATAGTGCACAGCTTCCAAGATTTGAGATGTTTACAAACAAGGGACCTTGCTTTCCTTGTTTATAAATACACAACCTGATCATATGTTTGCTGTCAATAATCTTCCATCTCGTTCTCCGTTATCAGTGCTTCCGTGCACATCACAAATCATCAGGTGAAGGTACTTTGCATCCTGACTATAAAATCCCCAGGCCAAAATAGGGGCATATAGGAATGAGAAAAGTCATGTTGTTGTCATTTTTACCACATTTTGTCCTGAATGATGATGATAGTGGTACTATATTTTGGTATTGGTTTCCCTTATGTAGTAGGCATTGATATATTGGATATATCAATTGCAACATCCATTGCCGGATACCCTTTTACCACTTGCAGGTATATTTAATCTCATATGTGAATACTGACGTTTTTGGCTTTTTATTTCAATTTTACAAAATTTTATTTTAATTTTGCAAAACTTCACCATTAAAATTGTTTGATACATTTTGACAGATCTACAGGAGGAGTATTACCATAACAGCGCCGTTTTTGAGTGTGCAAATTTCTTCACTCCTGCACATATCTGGTTTTAGATCAATACTATGCTTGCTGTTGTGGTAACTTCCATGGTCATTCAGATGAACTAAAATGCTGCAGTTTCCTATTCTGTTCTAAAGTAGATTATTGCAAGAAAAGTTGCATTTTTGCACTGAAGTTTCCTTTAGGTTGCAATTTAAAATAAGGTTAACTTCAGTACAACTTTTTCAGGAAAAGAGAAGGGATTATATATAATTTATCTTGCTCTTCTCATATATTACAAAAATTTTCACATCTAATTGAGCTAACTTCTGAAGCATCTCATTTAGAAAACATTCTGTATTGTTTTTTTAATATGTATTCCTATAGGAATCTTCACATTTGTAACTATAGTTACAAATGTGAAGATTGTTACTTAATAATATTATTTTATGACGTAAAGTATATTATAAAATTAAATATTTTACATATATTTTAATCACACTTCTCAGTAGGTACCTATGTTATTGGATTGGTAAACATCCATGAATTGGATGAAACACCTTGGGTGAATTACTTTTCATTCATGGAGTACTCTTATTTGAAATGTTAATGTCTTTTTGGAGTAGCTTTAATATAATATATGTAGGTACTATTGGTGAAACTAATAAATTTATAATTTCACTCTTACCTGAATTATTTTTGGGTGTATGTGAATTCTGTGGAAGGAAAAATAAACTGGAGTGAAATACATAATTTCTTAAAGCTATTATTTTCATCCTACAGTTTAATATAAAATTTGTACATAATAAAACCAAATATCTCTGGATAACAGTCTCTTTTTTATAAAAATGTTGTATCGCTACTGCTGTTCAATGGATCAGTGGATCTAGTCTGGAGAGAAGGCATAGGCAGTTGCCCTGTTTATATACTGTCCCATTTGTCAAAGCCATTCAGATGGTATTCACTGCAGTGGTCAATTCATAGCATTAAAATATTTTTCATAATGCAGTTGTGGTAGAAAAAGCTCCTCTATCTAAATTTATCTGGGTCAGATTAAAATTACAATCCACATTTCCTAAATTGCTGAATTTATTCCATATAGTCATATCAATCAAAGATGTGAATTAATATTACAGTTTTTTTGCAGGTACCTACTACTTACAGGCAACTTGTAATATAGAAGAAGGTGTATCATATCATAATATATTGAAGTTAAACTTTGCTAATCAGGCTATAGAGTCTGAATTCAAAAAAGCTAACATTTCTTTTAAAATTCATTATATTTTTATATATGTATATTATGTACTTACTTTTAAGCAGACTTTGCTTTAGCTTTTTTCTCATCACTATGTATCTATATGTACCTATGTCTCTAACCTACATTTCAGTTCTCTCATTTTGTCACTAATTCAGATCTTCTAAGGTTATGTTTCTACTATTTCATAACATCATGAACAATTATTATTTTACACTCAAGTGTTTGCAAACACTTATAATTAAACTTTCATAGCATACACCCATTCGATTTCTGAAGATTGGAGAATTTTAAGTGTTATCTGCAATGTTCTATGGCTAATGGTTATTCAACTTCCACTTTAGTTTTTATGCTATTTATTGGCATGAGAAAAGAAATTCTCATGAATTTCAGAATTTCATTATCACACACAAAATGTGTGTTCCTTCAGTTCATTCCATATAAGGCGATACAGCTGTAAACTTAACATGGTGGTACCCAAACTGCATTAGCATTTCAATATTCTTGAAGTCAATTTAAATTGTTTCATTTTGCTACCGCTCTTTGAATTTAAGGCAAAACCGACCTCATTTTGGAATTGTAAATGCCTGTTGATCATGATTATTCATCTCTTGGTCACAACCAGAGTTATTTTTCTTATTCTTTCTGGTTGGTATTGGATGCCATAGGAAGATATCCAAGCATAGGTCATAACTCTTATTCCAGTCAGCAAGTTAAGTTTTGACCAAGAGGCAGCAAGAGTATGGACAAAGGAATTCACTCCCATACTTCATTGGATATCAAAATTCTATGGCGCCCCATGCAACCGCATGTCTTTCCATGTCATATTCCTGGCCATACCACTTTTGAAATTACACTCTTCACATCGCGGAAATACACGCGTACCTCAGCAACTAGTCAACTTCATTTTCTTTCATACAGGTGGATGTCGATGTGACAGTAACACAACTTCATTGTGCAATGATTTATTCGTATGATTTATCTTCTTTTGAATTACAATCTGTACAAAAGTGAGATACCCTCTACCATGGATTAAGCACCTTACTTGAAACACTGTCTATCTAATGCCAATGATTCCTCTATATTTTTGTCAATAATGGCAACAATATTTTAATAATGATGTTGTGCCATTTCTGTGCTTGCATTATGATAACTTTCAGGTACATATCTATGGATATCTCATTATATGCTAAGTTAAAAGTACTCCTAATTCAATATGTAAACTATTATAATCTGAAGATGGATTTGAAGCTAATAAGGGGCTGGAACATGGGCAGTATTAACAATAGACTACTGGTCAAGGTAGGTTTTTGATGGACCCAGGGGGACTAAGCTTTCTTATACTTCCAAGCCCTTCCTTACACAAGACACACTGAACACCCTAATTACACCCTTCACATTTCAATCAACCACACTTATAATTCCATGTACTGCTTTCTCTATTTTTCCTCCCTTCTCTATTCCATCCAACGTGCTTATTCTCAGTTCTTCCTACTAACTCGCCAACAGAATATTACATTCTCCCTTCTCTGTACTTTTTATACTATAGTTTCCAAAGTTTTAAGTTGTTGATACTCAACTGACCTGCCTTCTATAGTGTGTTTTATACTGTGATCTTTAACCAAAATAGTTATCATTGTCACTACCTCAGTCTTCATCATTCCACTCTGCCTCTCAAAATGTACACTTTTCCTGCCATCATCAAATTTCTCACAAAAAAAACCTCATCTCTTACACATGTCCAGTATTTCTTTTGTCCTTCCTTTGTTTTCCATCCATTTTATTTCCTCCATTCCTCTCTGTGCACATACCTCTCAAAAAGCTTCCAATCTACACTTCTTGCCTCAACAACCAAGTTTCAGAGACTCACAAGAGTACTCTCCTCACCAACATAACATTGTTTCATATTAATATTTTTTCTTAATGGAGTATCACCATATGCTTTGCTTTCCTGTTCATAATGTCAAAGTAATGTTTAGTTAATCACTGAAATTTGTCTATAGTTTTTGCAACGAAGAATTAGTGCTGTGAAAAATTTTGAAATGAAAGTGACCAAAGATCATTTTAGAATTAAATTTCACCTCAGCATGTTTATAACTTTTTTTTGCTCATCATATTAGTTTTTAAATGGAATTAAGGAAATTTACACTCAAAACCAAGGAATAAACGCAACCATCAAAATGAATATATCCGTGCCTCATGTCGTGTGGATCACAAAAAATTTTAAATGAGAAGAAAATAAACCCATCCTCCATTTTTTGGACGATTCGCAGTGGTGGAACGTAATTTCCTGATTTGCATGACAGGGGTGCAGCAACATTTTTTTACCTTGTTTCGTGAGTATTTTTAAATTTTCAACAGGTGCTACCTCAATCAAATAAAGTCACCCGGACACTTATAAGTTTGCTTCGGACACTTTGTTCTCTTTTATTTTTCTCACATTCTAGAAGTTGAGACATTGGCAAATATCTCAACTTAAATGATTTACTCATGAATATTGCTGTAAAATCTCAAGGGTGGAGTGACTTTGCAGTATATACTCTTCTTCTGTCACTGCTGTTGAAGTGGGCAGGTGACATTTTTTTAGAAAACTATATTCAGAAGGATTTTAAATAATTTGCCTTTTTCAAATCCTTTAAAGATAAAAAAATATTTTGAAGGCATACACTTTCTAGCTACGTGGAATTTTCATTGCCATGATACTTTCCCAGGGGGCAAACGAAATGGCTTCAGAGACTCAGTCTCTGATGAGGATACCACACATAGTTTTTCAAGCACTTAAAAAATGAGAAATTTTCAATTTAAATAAGGAGTGCATATTGATATCAGATGTAGAAATAGATGTTAAGCATGACATTAAAAAAATCATTACAATGCATGAAACATGATTGTGAATTCTGAATTACAGACTCATCATATCATGCTACCCAGCATTGGTCCACTTATTCTCATCCCTCAAGTGACTTTTTTTTCAATTTAAGGATTATTTCTACTTGCCATTGTGGTTTGGTGTGCTTATCTATTGTGTGTGTGTGTGTGTGCAACATGCTTATTGTGTGTAGATATATTCCGCAGGTTTGAAACATAGTGTATATTGTGTCTATTTTGTACCCTTAGTTTAGCAATGTTCCCCAGTGAATTACTAATTAATAGTATCTTTTCATACTTATATATACGTATACATATATATTATATATATATACAGCCTCAAAAAAAATATATTGTATCCAATGGATTCAAATGTATACAGCCTTTCTTTTTATTATGTGCATGTTTTAGTTCCTATTTGCATTTTTCGTGTGATCCACAAAGTACTGCTATATGTGTGACATTCATTTCCTGAATATATATTTTAGTATCTCCTGTGTTATATATATACTATTTACTTAGTTCATGTTCGTTGAATAATTTTTCAAGATATATTCCTTCCTATAATCATTCCACTTTTGATTCCTGATCAGTTCACCACTGTACTCCATATTTATCTACTTTTTTATTTCTACATTGCTGTTTCACCACCCTACTCTGTCTGAAAAAAACCCATCAACTCACCGACCTCTTTTTGTTTCTCTTGTTCTTATTCAAATCTGAGTCTATGTTGTGCTGTCTTTGTGGACTTGATTCTACAGCTTCCGTTCTCAATTGCAGGATTTTGGACGGAAGAAAAAGAAAAAAGAAGTAAGATGTTTTCTAAGTAACACTTCTCTTCCCCTTTCTTAACACTTAAAAGCTTGCTAATCCACCCCCTGCATCCATCTAATGCTATGTACTCCCCCTTGTTGCACTTGTAATGTGTGTGAGTTGAGTAATGCTTATATGAGAACGTATGTGTACTGCTGCTTTTTTCCACCACTCTCTGCAACAGCCATTGTTTTCTGTGCACGTCTTACCTGTAATGATTCCACTAGATCAACTCTCTTAGGGTGTGATTTTTTTCTCAATGCATCCTTTAACCTGCACATGCAAAAAAATGTGTGGTTCAGGTACATGGAGGTACATTATATTCCTTCAATTGTCGAGTCCACCATAAGGATTCGACAAGTCTACTGCATGACTATATTTATGTTTTGCAAACGTAGGCTGTGGGAAAAGCAGCAATTCTATTTATGATTTTGAATGGCTTTGTATAAAAAAAATAAAGAGGAAATCAATTCCACTTAAACTTGGACCCTCTCACCCACACCCAGCTCTGCCTATTGAATAAGTAGCTGAAATCAATTTAGGCTCCACCTCCACAAGAATGTGCAGCGACTGTAGATATTTGACTTTCATTGTCTTCAACATAGGTTTAAGCTCACATAGCAATATCACGTTAATAATGGTCACACCAATGGCATCACCTCTGCCAAAGGTATCCATTAGGCTGGTGATGTCGATTGAAAATGTTTATTTGCAAATGTCACTGACAATGTGAACACTAATCTAGAACTATAGATCTGGAAATTAATTGCAATGCCATATACATCGTGCGCAAGTGTAAAAGCATAGTATTATTTAATGGTAGCACTTATGCAGTGAAAATAGATAGTGTGTCTTTAAAGCCACCAAGATTAGAAATAAATTACTTTTGTAGTCGCATAAATGTAGTGCACCGTGCTAACAAGTAGAAATGGTTAAGAGGCTGCACATTAAGAGCTTAGTGTTTTACAGAAACAGTGAAGGTAAAAATTCACGTAGATGAACTACATGAACCATTATAAGATAGTATCTTGATTTTCCTGTTACCTCAAAATGATTTTTCCTTCTCGGTCATTGGTACCAAGTTGGATGGATGAATTACATCATCCACCTCTGGTATCCGTGAACCTTTTCACAAGATCACTACCTAAGCTGATTTCTTATGCATGATGATGGCCGAAAAAAAATCTACCTCGCATTGCCTCGTCCTCCTGTCTATAATTGACCTAAAAATTTATAGACCATCATTAATAAGTGTATGAGGAATTGGAGGAGTGCCAAGAAGGGGATTGGTAATGTCTGCTATTCATCACATCTCTCTCTCTCTCTCTCTAGTGCTTTAAAATTCTCATGCTCATTCAAAATGTTTTATCCAAAATAAAACTTGGGAAAAATGTTAACAAACAATGAACGCCACTAATAAAGTAAATATAAATATATATACATATATATCCTCTGGAAACATTTCAGTGATGTTGATGTATTAGTTTTTGGATATAAAATCTTTCAATAATTTTAGAATGTATTTCATGACTACTTTTTTTCAGCTTACCTGCTGTGTTAAAAAAAATGAAAAGACTTTTGAATGTAGCAAGAGGCTGGCCGTTGCCTAAATTTTGTTATCAGATCACTGGATAAACTTAAATCTCTGTCATGCACTTTTCCAGCCATCTGCTATGCATGATTGCAAATTTATGTGAGAAACTTTGCATTTTAACTGATATTTTATTTGAATATGATAAAATATAATTTTGGATCCATATTTTGCTTTGTTTAGTTTGCAATCTAATAAGCATTAGGTTTTTGAACGACCAAGTTTTCTGAATGTGGTGAAATGATTACTGCGAATGATTTTTTTGTAAATATGTATAGAGAGTGAGAGCAGGCCAGCATTTCCAACAAATGTATGATTTATTATTATTTCGTTCTTTTTTTAATTTGCTCTTGAGAAAGAATTCTTTCATTTATTTTCCAGTTATTAGCTGTCCTCTAGATATTTTCCTCCATCTTTTCCAAAAAAGCCCAAAAAAAAATTGTTTTACTTTGCTGTTTTCACACCGTCTCTCTCCCCTCCAAGTGGCAGGCCCTCATCTTCTCGTTCGCTGACTTTACAGGTTCGGTATGATGACGAGGACGAAGATGAAGGTCCGCAGCCGGATCCGACCCTGGAGCAGGGCGTCCCCCTTCCAGTTCGCCTCCAAAGCGGATATCCCACTGAGCTAGCAGCTACACCAATCGAAGACATCGACACCTTCTACCACAACCAAAGGGTGAGGGTCTTTGGCGGGGTCACCACCTCACCAAGGATCTGGTGTTTCACGTCGCATGCTCTTGTTCCAAGTCTTTTCAAGTAGCACTCGCCTAATTCCTTCTTATCTTGTTTGGTATCCGTGTTTGGGCTTTTGGTTAAAAGTCTCCTACAGGAGGCCTTTGCTGTAACTTTGTGAGATTCCATTACGAAAATCTATATTGACCTTTTTCATAAGCACACGGCACTGTACTTTTTCCATAAAAGGTGTTCGTGGGCCAAAACCAATTTCAACAAATGTCATCGGGAAATGAAACCACACGATGATAACACTGATGGAAACAATTCACATTCGGTAAACTAACATCACTGAGGACAAATATTGTGTATTTACCAAAGAAGGTCAAAATATTTTTTCCTTCATTTTTTTAGGCTTGATTAGAAAGTGAAATTTTCCATAGTGAAACCTCAAATCCATCTCATGCTCGGATTTCAATTAGTTTCTAATGGTAAGGATGGGCATTCCCTTGGGTGATTGTAGTAAATACCTCATTTTTACGTTCCTCGCTCTAGACTTTGCATATTGATGTCATTGCCAAACTAAGATGATAATCTGCTGTTTATTATACTTTTTCAATATTTTCATTGGCCATGGAAATATTTTATTTTTTGTCATTATCATTTGCTTTATTCCTAATTTGTAAGAACAAATTGATTAATAAGGGGCATTATGCAATCCATGTTAAATGTTGTTGGTGAATCAATCTACCCTCATGTTAATCTGAATTACATGAAATACATATGTTAAATGCTTTTGTTTTTCCATGCTGGAGTGCTTTTCAGTTTTCATTTTTAACCGTAGATCAGGGGTTGATTGATTTTAGTTTAACGTGGTGCATTGAGTATTCTCAGTATTGAGTCCATTGAGTATTCTCAGCATCTCAGTATTGAGTTATATTACCTCAAAAAATGTTGAAAATGAAAGAATGATATCCTGATGCAGATTCTAAGTCTGGTACTCTATTGATCAGAATCAGATCAGATCTTTTGGCACCATTCATGAATCATGGAAAACTTGATCCTATTCCTAATGCCTATGTTATATGATGTGGGTAGACTCTTCGGCAATGGAAAATTTTCAAAACGAGATACCCTGAGGAAATATTATTTGTGTAGAAACTAAAAGACAAAAATAATATTAAAATTTAAAATGGTCAAAATGAAAGAAGTTTTTTAAACTTGAAACAGAAGTTTACTTAAATAATAACATTGTCAACAATTCAAATCCAGTTGAGTTAATATTTTATGTAAACATAGAAGTAAAAAGAGGTTTTAAGACTTCACGGCTACAACCACCATATTTGTTTCCTCACCAAAATGTACTGAATGCATTCTGGATTGATGTCAATCTCCAAGTGGCACAAGAAGAGACCAAAGGCCACTGAATCTCCCATTCCCTGGTCTGTGACAGAGTCTTGAATCTTTTTGCGTGGTGGAAAGCCATCATTAGTCCTTTCTTTTGCCCCATGTGCTCTTCATCATTCCCAACAACTGATGAACTGTCTTTCTTTTATCCTAATTTTTATTCACGTCCATGCAAAACATTTCAAGGGGAGAAGGGCCGGGACCCTCAATCAAGGGTCCTCCCCCAATTCCCCTCTGCTACTTCTCTGGACATAATTTTTCTCAAATATTAAAAGTTTGGATGTTGAATGACTGATTAAAAAATAAAAATCAGAAAGATTGATCAGAGCCATGAGTGTGCCTCCTACAATTGTGCAGCTGAAGGTGAAGTTTTCACCACTTTAACTCTCATTTTATTTCACATTTCTCTCCATTGTACCACAATCGGCGCTAATGAAGGGATTCTAATAATTACCATCATTTGCTCACTATGCACATGGTCCCTTCCTTTTTCTATTAATCATAAGTGACCTTCCAGCAAACATTCCCCATTCACTGTTTCTTAAATACTGATGGCTCAACATTCATGCATAGCTATTCCAATGTCAATGGAATCACAACTATGATACCAGCCACCCTAGCATGATCAGTTCACTACGTTCAGTACTCTTCGTGAACCCATTTATAACCCAGATGATAGACCTGCTCCCTTAAGTTCATGGTACTGGGAAATGATGTTGTTAAACTTCTTGGTTTTCACCTTGACCCCAAACTGGCATGAATTTGGCACATCTTTAATATTTGGAAAGAACATTTCTTTGCCTGCTTAGGAAACTTAAACAGTGAGTGTGATCACCTTATCAGTGCCCCACCATGAATTCTTTCATTCACACCTTACATATGGGATTAGACTTTGGGGGTATGCCTCTGATGAGGAATTTGATACTTTAGCTTCAGAAAAAGATGGTCAGAATTATTACCAGCTCAGGCTTTCTTGTGCATTTTAAACCACTGTTTACTGTAAGTTTGAATATCATTACCATGCATAGTCTCTATTTATTCCATACTCTTTTTATGTGTCAAAGAAAATTTGCTTGTGTACTCAACCAGGGCAAACTTACATAGCTATGATACCGGGTCCATTTATAGACTGATTATACCATATTCTAGACTACCTGAAATTTTTAAATATGAAAATATGCCCATTAAATTGTATAATATACTGCCTAAGTAGGCAAGTATGGCTGATATCAGGATTTTTCATGTGACTCTAAAAAAGTGGCACATCTGAAAACCATTGTATTCACTTGATGAATATTTTGTTCTTGACTTCTCTACTCTTTAAGTTTTAGCTTATACTCCTATTATACTTTTGCACTTTATTATATTTGTATTTACTGTGCAATTATTGTTATTATTGCTTATGTACTCTCTGATGATATCCATCATAATATTTTTTATGCCATGGATGGATGAAGATTATGTAATGGTGTGTTAATGCTGACCCAATGAGAAGAAGTCTATTAAAATTCACTTGAAATCCACCAGAAGATGGATGGTAATTTCCGGGAGTGGAAATATTTTGTATTCCAATTAATCAATTATCCACATGATGGAAATGAAGTTGTGGCTGTGTTTATTTTTCTGTGAAAATGGGAAAGCTCTCTTTTCGATCATGGGACTACTTTTTTTACAAGTAAGAATTCCATTTTTTCGGTGAGTTGAGTCGTTCCCAGGAGGCAAAAGAGTTTTGAAAGTGGCAGCTGTATCAATGAAATCCTCATTTAAAAAAAAATAAATTGGGTGAATTTCATGCGGAAATAATGTGGATCCCACTGTGAGTGAATGTCTTGATTCAGGTGGAAATTCCCACCTCAGTTTCCACATGAGTTCCACCATGGATTCCACCACCTTGTTCTCACTGGGAACCACATACCTGCCTGTGGTATATAGAAGTGATTGTTTGGGTTTTGTCTCTCATGGTGAGAACAGAGTTTGAGATTGAAATCAATATGCCTTTCCTTTGCAGACCTTTGTTGTTATCAGCAAAGGGAAGGACATCTTCCGGTTTAGTGCCACCGATGCCATGTGGATTTTAGATCCGTTCAACCCCATTCGCCGAGTCGCCATTTACATCTTGGTGCATCCTCTTTTTTCCCTTTTCATCATCACCACTATTTTGACCAACTGTATTCTTATGATCATGCCGACCTCACCCACCATCGAATCCACAGAGTGAGTAAACAACGTCGGGATGGGATGAGTGCTCCCTCCCGGAGTTGCACAAGTTCCTTTCACAGGCCACAAAGAGCAAACTAGAACTTTTTGTACTTTGCCAAATTCAGGCTTTATTCTCATAATTCTTCATTATTTTTTATAGAAAAGGCTGTTCTGTCTATTAGAAAGTATGTAATTAAAAATGGGTTCATTCAAGGGATATCTTTTGGAAAATGTTGTGTAGAGTTTGATAAAAAAAGTTGTGATAAATTACTTATTCTTCCTACATACATTTATGGCTCAATTCCAATGCTCTGACAATGTGCCTTTCTTTGAATGGGCTCTTTATCTTGGCCTAGTTATTTTTAGCTAATTATTGTGTATGTCTCTCTTATTACAAGTATTTTATGTGTAGTAAGTATAGAGGTCCAGATGGGTTGATATTTCTACTTTTATTCATATTGCAAGAAGCTGTTTTGTGATGTTAATGATCCAAATATCCTTTTTTGAGGCAACAATCATTTGAGTAAATTTTTATCTATTTCAAGTAAACTTTTTTATGGCTGCTTTGTAGATAATCATTGGAATTTGATTAGAATTAGATTGTTTTATCATTCCAAATGTGTAATATCACATCCAGGGATGTTTGCCTTTGTCTCTCTCTTCAAATTGTCTACTCTTATTTTTTTTAATGAATGACTGTTCATTCACTGTTTAGATAAATTTATGCCATCCCCTTTATGTTGTATGGCACAGTTGCAGACTTGGCCATCATTTGAGGGATTGGAAATGAATTTCCATGAAATTAGACCTCAGAGAGATCTATTTCTTCTCTGCTTCTTCTTGTTATGATAGAAGAGTAGTCTAATCTAAAGCCTTCTCTTCCAGAGTAATTTTTACTGGCATCTACACCTTTGAGTCTGCTGTAAAGGTGATGGCACGAGGGTTCATACTTCAACCATTTACATACCTTAGAGATGCATGGAACTGGCTGGACTTCGTAGTTATAGCTTTAGCGTGAGTAGTTGTTTTTGGTAGCAAGCTCATAAGATATAGAGCTAGCATACCGTAGATGAGTAATTCTCTGTGTAGGAGTAGAGTTCTTTGGGTTACATATGGGTATTATTGGCATGCAGTTCTGGGGGTTCAAGTTGCTCCCGATTGACAGAGCGTTTGTAGTTCCTCATCCTCCTTTTCATATTTTGTGGATTAATTCCCTTGAAATATATTTGACTGAGTGGAAATGAACTAGGGATTTTCTTTTGTCAAATACATTCAGTTTGCTTGTATATTAGTCAGTTTGTTTTTGTGTCTACGATACTTTTAAGGTATTGAGAGAAAGACATCATTGCTTAATGACAGTAGGAGCAGAGCACATTTTAAAATATTTCATACAAATAGTATTTGCATTGCTTTACTGGGAATTTTCATAATAGGTATGTTTAATTTCATTGCAACGCCACTTATAATAATAATAATAAATATATATTATGGAACAAATAATTCCCATTTACAAATAAAAGTAATTTTTACATTAGAAAATTGTGTAATGTTAACAGTTTTTTGCACAAATATGTATATATCTTATATCTACTGTCTGGAATTTATAAATTTTCATTGCTAGTGTGTGTGGGTACATATTTGGACTTCCAGTAGCTGTTTCATTTGTTATAATACTCATATATAGCTTAGAGGACTCTAGTAGGTGTAGTAATTCAAAACATTAAATATACCCTATTATTGGAGTTTCTCCATAATATTCAGGAATTTTATTATGTAATTATTTTTAGATGAGCAAAAAGTGAATATTATTTACAAACAAATATTCATTGTATAATTTGAAGAAATTATTGAATATAAGTAGTTATCTTGTGGTTCTAATGACTGTGATAAGCTGTGTTCATGTTTTTACAGTAAATTTGACTAACATAGACCATTAGAGTAACTTATATGATGTTGCTGTTAAATAAACATTGGTGTTTGTTAGAAATATAGAACATTTTATCCTATGCTTTTTGTACCTGACACCATGAAATATCTTTTTTGAGCTGATTAAGACATTTTGAAATCAAATCATAGTGCACACTTTGTAGATTTAATACTCTTAGATTATTCTAACGTGTTTGATGTTTTTTATTTATAGATAGTGTCATGCATATGAATACATAATCATTTCATGATTCTAAGATCACCATACACAATTCGTAGAATATTTGCAAAAGTTTAGGAGTATCAATGGCATTATTTTTGACAGACTTTAATGATTAACATAAAATAATTTTTGAATAGCATTTTTCCAAGGCAATAATGGAGACCTATGTAACTACAAGTCAGAGTTTTTTATTTTAATTGCATTATTCAGCTTATTCCTTTAGCTTTTATAACCTGACTAATGAAAGAACCTTAAGGAATGTATTTGAGATAGTGATTCTAAACGATCCTGTTTGCAGTTACGTAACTATGGGGATCGATCTGGGCAACTTGGCAGCCCTGCGAACTTTTAGGGTTCTTCGAGCTTTGAAGACTGTAGCCATTATCCCTGGTAAGTCATAACTCAATGGTAATATTCAATTAGGAGGTTAACACTTCCAAAAACCTTAAATTGCAGTTTTAAGGCTAGAGTTGATAGTTATAAATCCCATGCTTTGACATCCATTTTAGGTATAACAGTATATTTCCTCGATTGTGCTGATATTCAAGCTATGTTACTAATGAACTAATAGCTATTTGGAAATTATCTCTCATCTCTTGCTTAATGTGTATTAATTTTATATTTAGTCTATAAAATAATCCCCAAATCTTACCAACCATTTATCCAATGAAGTTGCACACTGTTGCTAAGTTGGCTAAGCCTTAGGGCTGACTAATTAATATATTGAGGCAAATCATGTCTTCCCAATGACCATTAAAAAACTTCAGACACAAATTTACACCACTTTGTAGATAAGTATATTTTGCATGCTTTTAGATGAAAGATTTGTCTATGTTGATTAGTTTAGTGTTTGAAAAGTAACACCTTTTGGGACTTTTTGACTATCACTCAGACAGTTGCTAATTTCCTAGATCAGACAATATTTCTTATGAAGAAAGCTTGAATTTTTATAACTTCATATTTTTGTGAAGTGTTTTATAATAATAACATGTCATGCTTTTATTTTGACTAATTTTCATTCTACTTTCATTATTTTTTGAGGTCCATTGTGACTCTGCATTGATACCGTGATGTAGATTAAAATTTTCATGTGTCATTAATAGGATTTCTGTAGGCTTAAAGAAATAGGCTAGTTTGTGTGTACTGATTCAGATATAATTAATAGGTCATTAGTTAACATTGATACTTAGTTTCCCTTTCACTGTTAAAATTATTTTAGATTGTCCTGGAAGACAGATAGATACATTTTTATTGATAAATTATAGTTACAACTCTAGCTGTAATCTAATATAGTGCTGTTAGAATTACAGGGCATAGGAATTCTAATATGCAATATGTCATTTTTATCTCTTCTCTTTCATAACATTTTTGTGTGGGCAAAATGGAAAACAAGCTTTTAATTTGAAACTGTAACCTTTATCTCAAAGTATTATTCAATTTTCTTTGCTTTTCTTGGGTGAGCTCTTTTAAGAGCTCAATAAGATCTATGTTGTCTTCTCATCTTAATTATCCTTTGACCTTATTTTAAACCAAGTATTAGCAATTGGGTCTAATTTATATGGAAATGGTCTGCTCAATATCCACTTACAGTATGACTCTTTGATGAACGGGGAGGGAGTTGACTAGGATAACCACATGAAGGAGGTTTGCCACCAAGGGCAAAAAAAATTGGGAATCTTAGGAGAAGGAAAAAGCTGGAAAATGATTATCAAAAGCCAAATTAATTGCATTGACTTAGTTTTTGTCTTCTCATGCATAGAGTTTGCATGCGTTTTACTGTGCTGCTGTATACTTGCTTCTCAAATGAAAATATCTCGTGGGTTTACATGAATAAATATAATTTGGGAAACTCCGATAAGTTACTGGAGAGAAGACAGAGAATCTGATAATTCAACTTCCTCAAAACAGTGGACACAGCAGCCAACCACACTTGCATGAAGATGCCATCATGGGGAGAAGCCAGGGATTTTTTCTTGAGGGATATAAAAAGTTATTTTCAAATGCATTTCAAATCATTTTTTCCCTTTGCCACGAAAACTTACGGAAATGAATATGTTTGGGAAACAATGGCCGAGCATGGCCAAAATTTCAAATTTCTAATTTCAAATTTATCAAACCCTTATTTCAACATTATTTTCATCTTAGTTCACTCAGTGGATGAGCTAAGGTTATCTTGGGAAGCAGATTAAACAATCTGAAAGATTCTTGCTCCAGTTTCTGTCATTATTATTTTTTCCAAAAACAAAATTTCGGGTATTAACTTTTTGAGCTGAGTTTTTCAATGAACTATGGGAAGTGCTATTGACAGTAACTTTAACATAGTCACCCACTGCTGAGCATACCCACATGCGAAAAATTCAGTCTTAAAATAATTCGCTTGAACCAAGACCCGAACCCTGATCCCTCGATTTCCTTCCGACTGCTTTAACCAAATCAACTACTCAGGCATCAGGGTTCGAGACCTGGTTCAGGTGAATTATTTTAAGATTGTGAATTTTTCGCATCGGGTTTTTTAATGTCGGGCACCACTGCAAAAAAACACCTAAAAACCTTTAATTCCATCATAAATATAAAAACAGTTTTTTCGCTAATATGTCATTGAACAATGGAAGATGAGGGAACCTGGTAAAAATAATATCCCTGTGAATGTTTTCTGTTGTTTGTTTTTGGAATTTGGATGGGAGAAATATTTGGAGAAGTCTGGAAAATTCAGGGAATTTTGATATAGGATTTTGTTGACCACCATGGTTATGGTAGTTGAGAATATTGTTGATTTCAACCCCTTAAGGCCAAAAGCATTAGTATAAAAATTGTGCTGAGTAGGAGAAATGATAATATTTATTTATTGTTCAAAATGGTCAAATGACATAGAACTCGTCAGTAATGGACTATTTACATAAAAAAGAAAAATAATAAAAAAGAGGAGGGAACTAGATCGAAATCTCGAAAGAGGGTCTCTTAAAACTTACGAGTGGGCTAGAGTGATGTGCTTGCAGAATATGCCGTGGATGTCTTGTTGTCATTAACCTGGTATGTTGATGTTGAATGTTGTCATTAACCTGGTAACCTGGAATGTCATGGTACACCCATCTTGGTTTGTTTAACTTTCGTTCCTTTAGGTGTTTCTTTATAACTAAATGCTATACCGCTCATATTACTCGAGTTTTGAGAATGCGTTTCATGCTTTGATATTTTGGTGGCAAAGGATTCACAACATTCTAAAATAATCTAGGTTCCACATGAAGGCCCCACATGTGCAAATTTGGCTAAAAATTAATATCCTACTCTGTAAGTATTAATGGTGTGCATATTTTTTTACATTAAGTATGAATTGAAACACTTTTTATTTGCGTTCGCTAAATGTACCTCAATAATGTGAAGTATGTAAAAAATAAATAGAGACAAAAAGATTCCACAGAGTCCCAATTCTCAAACTTGTGAAAAATTGAGTTTCTCAGAATATTCTCCACGCATGCTTAAGAAGACCACCCATCCTTTGAGTATAAATTGTTTACATGGTCATTAAAATGTCATGATAAGTAAGTTCCATGTAAATGTTGTTTCATAGAGCAGTGTGGATCACCAAAAAGCTGCAAAACAACTGTATTCTATCACCTCCACCATAAGTGCATTTGATCCATCAAGGAAGTTCAGAATTCCCATTCTTTTAGGGATTTTCTGTGGGCCAGTGTCAGAGAAGTTCCCTAAAAAAACTCAATTGCTAACTCCTATTTCTGTAGGAGGACAAGGCAGTTATAATAATTTTTAAAGAAAACAGAAAGGTTATGCCTTAAATGTTAGTTTCTGGAAACTTGAGTTCAATGTAGGAGCAAACCGAACACCCAGGAGGGAGCTGGTGAAGATGTTCACAAAGGGGGGACTGAAATTGAAAATTAAGATTCAATAATAAAAACTCTATTAAACTCTGCTAGATGTGGATCATAAGATTAGTTATACGTCAATTCTATTGAGGATGGCAACCTTGTCTGCAAGGTCTGGTGAATAATTTCAAAGGAGCCCATTGCATTTGTGGGACGTCCAGATTACACACATCAGAGGAGAATAAAATAATCCAAAAGAACTCACATTTCTGGCGTCAAACCCATTACATTTTCAATTGTATACGAGGTGCTACCCCAAAGTTATTGAGAATTTGAATATTCTGCCCAAACAAGTGTCAGAACGAACTTCTGCCACTAGGTGTGTATTTTTTAGCAGCCAGTCTGCCAAGCGGCATCTTTGTGATTCTTGGTTTTTGTTTTAGTTTTCAGTACATCTTGATCTTCTCTGTCTGCAAATTCTAAAAATGATTAATGCAAGAGAATTAGGTTTATCTGCATTAAGTTTTATTTCAAGCTCCAGAAAATTTCTGAAAGAGTTTTCATTTCTGGCATCAACCTTTAATATTTTTTATCACTTGCAGCATGCATTCTTCTCCCTAGGAATATTGCAATAAGCAGGGGAAGTCTACCAGTACATATGTTGTTATTTACCTCTGAGAGGAGCCCATTGGCCAATTTTCATTTTCTGAAGAAGTTTTCGCATCCAGGATTCTATTACTCCTAAAGCACTCGTCTAAGAGTTCCTGCAGACATATTTAATAGACATTCCTTTCAATCTTAAAAAATTTCACCCACCTCCTTTTGATTTAATATATTTTTTAGTAAGCTGTTAGAAATTAAGGTTTGCGGAAACTGAATTATCTCTTGACCACATATTTTTTTAGAAAGTGCACAGGAAGCAGCTATGAGTTGTAATGATCAATAAGTAAATATCAATAGAGTAAAATCATCTTGATTTCAAATTATTTCAATTCGCAGAGAAACGCTAACACAGTAACACTATGATGTGTTGTGGGAATCTTAATTCTATTGTGTAGGAAGCTTTTATTTCATTTTCCAAATTTCTTTTTGTTTCCCCAGTGTAATTCTACAGGGAGCCATGTTTTGAAATTTGGAAACAAATGACTTTGATGGGATAGGTATAAAATCAGGGATGCAATTTAGGAAACCTGTGTCCTCAGCTTGTTCTTAAATTTGTGCATTAACTGGATAATAACGGTGGGCCAGATCATTTCCTTCATGCAATCATTCGGTTGAAGTGCTAATCACCAGATAATTCCAAATCACGATTGGATTTCTAGATGGGGTTATCTGAAGGCATTAACCAGGGTTTGAATCATGGACTCTCCAGTCCGCAGCCAAGCACTCAAGTCAAAAGTACCTTTTTAGTTTTTTTTAAAAAGGCTCTAATTTTCAAACGTTAGCTGGCCAATAGTTAGCAAGTTTGATGGATGATGAATTCAGCTTCTGTTTTCCATTTTAAAAAAATCTTAAGTTCTGAGCCACAAAAAAAGCATCATAATAATATGCGTGGTGCCCAATACATTTGTACTCAAAGCAGAGAGCAGATCAATGGAGATATTCATTTCCTGTGCCCTTCCCTTCATCAAAGATAATCATGACTGTAATTGGTATTCTTCAAATAACTATTGAAATATTTGAATAGATGAATCAGTTGAACTCGCTTCAAATTTCACCCTACATGCGTATTATGGTGGTGCAATATAATCATGCATTCCCAGATTTTAGTTTTTTTTATTAATTAATATTAAGTGCTTCAAAAGTGTTTTTAGAAAAAAATTAACTAAAAGTTTGGTGTTGGAGCAGTGTGATGGATAAACTGTGTGACTGTAGTCAGTGTGTACCTTAAAGAGAGAATTAAGATGGTATACAGTGGTGGAATGTTTTGTGTAAATTAGCATTTCCTAAACTTTGAAGGGACTTGTCTTTTGAAGGACTAAGCTGCATTAAATACAAGTTGTGCCAATTTTATTCAATAAAGCGCATCAATGTTATCAATAACTTTTTGATAGATGAAACATATATGCCTACAACCACCTCTACACTATCTTTCATTATTTTATAAACACACTGTGAAATTAACAAGATTAGAAGTTACTAACCACCTAAGTCCTAAGATCAGTCCTATCTAAACTGAATATTATTGCCAATAATAAAATTGAAACCGAAAAGTTATTGATGCACTTATAGTTGAATGAAATACCTAATTTGAGAATGTGCCTCATTATAATATTTGCTTTCAATTTAACTTGCCCTCAAACATATTTCAGTGGACATAAATATCACACTCATAATAATTTTGAGAATATTGAAACAAGTTTCAGAACGTATAATTTTCAGTCCTAAATTATGTCAACACATAATATAGGTTTAAAACCATTTCAAATGTATTTTATACATTATTGGATGATTTTGGCACAGGTACAGTAAATGTGTCCTTCAAAATTATTCATTTCTCACACAATGGGGATCCTTTTTCAATGTGGTTGTGAAAAATGGGAGTGTTAATGTGGTGAATTGAGGCTCTGTTATGAATGAGATTATGTTATATGTAGTTCAAGGTTAATAAGATGCACCCCATTATACTTGGTGATGTGTTTTGTGTGAAACTTTTCAGTTTGGGAGTTTCAATTAGCACCATAGCAGAAACCCGGGTAGGGGGAGTAATTGTGCCTTGCTTTAATTTGTGTGTCTCATCTGTATTGCTTCAACCCCTCCCACCAATTCTTGCCCTCCTGAAAGCCACTAGAGAATATTATTCGAATTCCTATTCATTGGGAAACATTATGTACTACATGATGCTTCCACTCATTGTAGTGGGTTTTACATATTCAATGGAAATTTTCCTGGTTTTGCATTCTTTATCACATGTTCCCAGTCATGAAAAGATGGGAACATCTATCTCAGAACTTTTTGATTAATATGTTTTGAGTGAAAAGATTGTGTTGTTGTCAAATTTCATGTCTCACCGAAATAATTAAACAATTTTGTATCGCACTTACACAATAATCCAAATCAAAATATGCTAGTTTTAGGCTTAATTAAATTTCCTGTTGCCATTTTTATCCTGATATGATGGAATATTACGCGCAGCAGAAATGTGGTTTTGGAGGAGAATGACAAGTTGGTGCATGAGGAAAACAAATGAACAAGTGCTGGAAGAAGTTAATGAAAGGAGAACGCTTCACCAAACAACCCACCCTAGGAAAGTCAAGCGTATTGGTCATCTAATAAGACTTTACGAATTCCTAAGTAGCATAATGGAGGTAAAAGTTCAGGGGAATAAGACAAGAGGAAGACCAAGAATATCCATACTCCATAGTGCAGTTTCAATTACAAAATGCAACTCCTTTGAGGAGATGAAATCAACGCCTTTAGACAGAGTAGAGTGGCTGCAGTGACAGCGACAAGGCATTGTTTTGAGAGGAGAGGAAGAACAAGATGGAATAATATATTTTTTGCACATTGCCACCTGAATGATAAGCATTATGGGTCTCACTGGCAACCTGTTCCCTGACCATCCTTACGAGAAGATATGCTACCACGCCAAGTGAAGGCAATATTAGCTGCATTTCGTGAATATAGACGGTGCATTGTAGCATCTGCCTCACAATACTGTGATTCCAAGTACCAAAGTCAAGGGTCTGAGATTATTTAAAAAAAACCTGTCTCCATTTATTAAAACATTAAAAGATTGAAATTGTGCTAAAGTGAAGTGAATTATGCTTAAAAGTTCAATATGGGTTACAACTACTTATAGAGTTCACTCTTTAATTGTGTTTTGCTCCTTTGGCATTGGTACTGGACCTATGTTGATGAACTTGATTGTGTACCACTGATGGGTAAATATCAGATTGAATATATGAATCAGATTGAATGATAAAATTGAAAATTCTGTCACTGATTGTGAGAAATTATTTTGCCCAATGATGACTTGAATGGCAATTAAATTTCTGAGGCTGCAGCTCTCTCAGCTGTCATTATGAGTGCTACAGAACATGATTAGTATAATTATTTATAGATCCATTATATTAGAGATATCCATTTTAGTCAATAAGGCAATTGAGAATTTCATTTGTATTGGGGCAATTATTTTGCATTCGATTTGAATCACAACTTTAATTCTGCCACTGCTCCAACTAAAATGATTTAAAGAAGTACACAGCCAACTTTAAAAAATAATAATGCCTATCTTGAGACAGGGGTTGGCTCAAGGTTTTCTTTTTCAATTTTCTCATGAAATCAAACTATGTATTTAACAGTCGGTCTGTTGAAAATATAAATTTTGGCACCCTATGAAGTCCCCTAATTTCTTTGGTGACAGCCACACCCTTCTTAAATCGGCACACACTTGGCCCCTATGGTATGGATGACTCCATTTGCTTGATATATTTCAGGAAAATTACAATTCCCATTGGATTAGGTTTAGATTAACCATCACTTAGCATCCCTTTGATAACTTAGGGTTTCATCAGTAGTATGTGTATATATTTCCACGTGAACTCTTACGTTACTTTAATATTTCAAAAAGATGGAAAGAGGGACACTAAGTAGATGTGTTTCTGCCCACATCATCGGGACAACTTAATTGGAGTTCACAATTTAGATTTGTATAAGATTAAGGAGAAGTTAAGGAAACTCTAATTATAGAAAGCCATATTCACTATATATCAAGTGTCTCGCAAAACTGGATGAGAGTGAATTTACTGATATCTTGTAAGAATGAAACACACGTACATGTTTTCCTTGGAAATTTCCATTGAAAGTTGTTCAGCCTGATGTATTGTCCATCTCATTTTTTTTATGGCACAAAAATTTGTTGAGAGTGTTAGTTAAATATTCCCATGTAAGAATTGTTTTCTTGTGTCCATAATGCTCCCTATAATTGATAGCTTTTTGTGAAAACTCAAGTGTGGAAGATTATGAAATGCTTTTAAAGTTTCAGATTTCTTATGGCCCTGCATTTTTCACAGTTCCAAGTAATTTTGTCAGTGATTTTTACAAGATTGAAGAAAGAAATGACCAAAAAAAATTAAACATTACTCATTTGTAAGAAGCACTTACATCATCTGCTGTCTTAATGGTGCATTTTTGTTGAAGCATAGAAATAGAATTAATGTCTTTGACACTGATAAATTCTGGATGAGTTGTCATTAAAACTTTTGATTCTTGGGTCGAACTTTTGGTGCTAAGATTGTACACTTTGTTAGTTCCATTAGAAACTGATACACTCTCTTACTCTACAGGACTGAAGACTATCGTTGGAGCAGTTATAGAATCAGTGAAGAATCTGCGTGATGTGATCATCTTGACAATGTTCTCCCTGTCAGTGTTTGCCTTATTAGGCCTCCAAATATACATGGGGGTCTTAACACAGAAATGCATTAGGAACTTTCCAAGTGATGGTAGTTGGGGAAATCTGACTGATGAAAATTGGTTTGCGTTTGTTAGCAATAGTAGTAAGTATCAATTCCTCACAAAAGAGAGCTTTACCAATTACCATTTAAAGTTGTCTTGGGAATAATTAATGTACCTGGGCTTCCATTTGGTTGATTGCTGTCTTGTTTGTGTGTCCTGTGGTCAGAGAAGATTTAGTCGTGTGATTTTCATGGCTCCATGCAATTTGATAATAAATTCTTCTTCACCTTAGTCATACATGCGTGACTGAAAGAAATTGTGTAAATTTTGTTCAGTGTTTTCATAACAAAAGAATGTAATCTAATTATGAAAATGTAAAATGAAAGATAATAATATCAGTGCTGATATAATACAGAACATACTATTCAAAAACAAATTTCACAATAAAGACCATCTTATTTGAATTTGATATGGAGATGAATTCTATGGATTTTGCACTAATTTGTCTACTCATATTTCAATGCACACCTGTAAGTCTAGTTTTCAACTAAGTAATTTTGGAAACATTTATTTAAATTGTTATTTTTATCTCCATTTAAAACCTATAAAATTGTAGCATAAAGTAAAATTGCTTTCATTAGAACTAGTTGACATAAATGCAGTTAAGTGCTTTGGCGATTACTAACAACTTTTTCATTACTTTCTCAGCCAATTGGTTTGATTTGAATGATGATTATCCACTGTGTGGAAACTCATCAGGAGCTGGGTGAGTGTTTGTTTTGAAAATTCCATCTCTTATGAGTTCAATCTAGATGTTGCATCTGATGTTTTCACCTCATAATTTTTTGAGGCCTTTTTGTGGGCACTTTTTTTTTAATTTTCAATGAAATGCATCAGCATGAAAAGAAGACGCTCACATCTTTGGCCTCCATTTTATCCTCTGGCCTCATATTTTCCTTATTCAAATTCCATACTGCTGATAATCAATTGTTAAACATTTGTATTAAATTTGACTTTTATATGAAATTTATTTAACATTACATTGAATTTGTCATCGCTCAACAACATCTCTGCTCTCATACTTAAATTGATGATTTTAAATTACAGGACTTGTCCACCAGGTTACACGTGCTTACAAGGTCATGGTGATAACCCAAATTACGGGTATACAAGTTTCGACACGTTTGGTTGGGCCTTCTTATCAGCTTTCAGACTCATGACTCAGGACTACTGGGAAAATCTTTATCAGTTAGTGAGTATCAGGAGTTCCTAACATTCCCAATTATGCTAGCATGTCACATTATAAACTACTTTGACAAGAATGCTTAGCAACGGCAAGCTAAAAAAATCACATTAAAGATATGATGAACAAAATTCTTTATGAAAAAGGCATTTGGTAAAAAAATCATTCGATTATAATTTCCTCATAAAATTTAACATGGAATCACTCCCAAACTAAAGTTCAATGGGATTATGATCAAGGTGGTTGCAAAATATACCACATTTTCCAGATTATAAGATGCGTATTTTTCCCCTAATAAATCCATGGGAAATATGGCCAGTGCCAATTTCAGATTTGCCCTAAAGACTATCAGCAATATGTTTTTGATGACACAGTATCAGTAAACTGAGTTATGAAAACTCCACTTTGAAATTTGCACCAATTTTACTTTAGATTTATCTGTTGAAATATATTTTCAAAAATTATCAATGGTTGCAATCTATAGCAACAGTTATCACAGTAATCAACCCGAAGGTCAGTTTGGTAGGTGAGGGTAGAGCTCTTGCAGTAATAAACCCTAATTAGGCATGCAAAATTCATACATCAGGGTAGGGTGGTCTGTTCCTTATTCCCTGTACTGCCTGTGATTCCCAGGATGACTTAGTACTCCAAAAATGGTACACAGCTTGGGTGAAGCTGAGGGTGCTGAGGAGGCATTACCCAGAATTGAGCCAGGGCCCTCCGGTTAGTAGTTCAGTGCTCTACCCACTGGACTACCTTGCCCCTATTAGCAACAATATATAGACCTGCAATATTTTTTTCGTTGAATATTTTTTTTAAATCAGCTTGATGTGAATTTCACAACCTGACGTATGTAAAAACTTGGTTACTTTTACATTAAGTTAAACACTTAAGATATAGAAGCATCACGATCCCTCAATATGTCTCGCTCCATAAATTGTGCCATTTTATTTTCTCATGTGTTACCTTACTCTAGAATAGTATAATCCTTGATAAAAGAATAGACGATCTCCCGCTTTTATGGTATGGCAAGCTAATTTGACTGGATCGGGATTTTCCGTTTCTAATTGTAACCGTCCATTACAAAGAGAAAGTGACATCTTATTCCCCATTTCCAGTCTTACAATTACAACCCTTTCTTGTCAAGAGTTTACACTCTTAGACTTTACGTATTTTACAATGTCGTCAATTCCTTCAAGAGTTGTCTATGAAAACTAATCAAATGGGCATGAAATCTGCGGACTTAGG
>LYUA01003449.1:100742-112851 GCA_002093875.1 Calopteryx splendens
ATATTAAATGTCCAAATCATCATGTAAACTTGCTGCCATTTTAATTTTGCTCAATGGAAAGTTTCATTATATGACATTTTTGAAAAGAGTATTAGGTCATCAGGACTGCCTAAAAAATTGTGTTCTTTATCATTGGAAATTTCATACAGCCATCTGTTAATTAGTTGTTATATAGTAAAGCAAATGTTCTAAATACATTTATTTTGTTGAGCTTTAGCCATTGTTTTGTTTCATGGTTATTGGAGGCATATAATGTAGTTAATTAAGAAAAGATAAGTTATATGTTTAATAATCATGCATAATAATATAACTTTATTAAGAAATCCAGCTAATATTTCAAAACATACATATAATTTATTCATTCAAAAATATAAATTTTCTGTAATCATATTGCATGCTATGGTTACTGTATTTTTATAGTGTGTCTTACCATAGTTTTCCTTTAATTATGATATTGAAATTCATGCTCTTAGTTATGTACTATTTGTGTGGATTGGCAAGCAGACAAGTCATTAGTAATTTCATTAAGAAATAAATTGTGTATTTTACAACTTTCAAATTAATAGCTGACTCCATGGGACTTCATGCAAATGAAAAGTCTTTAAAGTCTTCCCCAAACATTTCCATTTCCAAAAAAGAAAAATGTACTATTGTGTACGGGATTTTACTTTCTCTGATTTCCATGACATAAAGTGCATATATTCTCATGCATATGAGGAACGCATATATAAGCAGCATATTTATTCATTATTTTCAACTCAAGTTAAATTGAATATCAATAACATAGAAAAAATTCACTTTTCACTGCCATGAGCTTTGGGTTTGCCAATTTTTATTTTTTCATTTTGGCTTTGTCACTTTTGCTCAAACAAATACCTATAGATAGAAGCATTTATTTGGAATTTATAATCAAATTATTTTATTTAGACTTATATTACCTTTATATTTAACTTTTAAAGTGCTCATTTTTATTCAGATTTTTAAACGTCATAGATATTACTATTGTGTCATATAATATTTTTCCTACCACCTTTTATGATTGAAAGAGCACCCATTTTTTTATCCTTAAATTGATATGGCAATGTTCTTATCATTCACTTATTTGAATATTATGGCTTAAATATCATTTATAATAATAAGTAACAGGTATGTTAAATTACTAGCAAATGCACCATTCTACATTTTAAGTGATAAATTTGTCAAACAACATTAATAATCTATTAATTTGAATGTTGCATAATTAGATGAAACAAGGACAGATGCAAGGATACAGCAGTAAGGTATTATATTTTTATAATTTTATTTTTTGTGGATTTGGCTAATGAATATGTTCATTTTAAATGTAATGCCCTCTTGTTTGTGAAATTAACTACAATATGTTTATTTCTGATAATGTGTACATTCACTGTTTTACTTTGCATTTAATGTTTTATTTATGTGTTCATAAAACTGGCCAAATGTGTTTTTGTAGAGGATTTTTGGATGTGCTTTTGTCGTGTAAATGAAAATATTGCATGTGTGACTGTCATGCTCATTGGGTTTGGAAGATTTAGAAAGATGTTTTATCTTTCCCCTAATTCATTAACAATGTAACAACTCTTTTTTAAAATAAACCACATCACTGAAAACTATTTCCACTCCGTACATTTATGCATTCGAGTATTTTGAGCATACTTTTGATGCATAAGAATGTAATGCATGTAATCACCTTCATAACATCTCTTGCGTGGAACATAATTGATTGCTGTCTTGCTTCCGTGTGTGCATTGGTGGAGGGTGGTATTATTAATTTCTCATTGTCTTCGTTCACCCGTTTACCCATCGGACCCATTACCCCAAAACTCCTCAACCCTCCACGCAAAACGCCCTCGAAAAGGCGAGCTTAAGCTTACCCGGGTCACCGTTCAACATCCGAAGAGGATCCCGGGGCAGTCACCAATTCACGTTGCGTGGCGCGGTGGGGGGACCGGGCGGGGGGAGCAACGGCCGGCGCTTCGGCGGCGACCGGAAGCCCCTCGTGCTGTCAACGTACCTCGACGCCCAGGAGCACCTGCCGTACGCCGACGACTCGAACGCGGTAACCCCCATGTCGGAGGAAAACGGTGCCATTGTGGTGCCGGTGTATGCCAGCCTCCTCGGAGGCAACGCTTCCTCGTCACGCCACTCGTCGTACACGTCGCACGCCTCCCGCATCTCCTACACCTCACACGGGGATCTGCTGGTTCTCAACGGCGGTGGTGGTGCCGGGGGTCTGGTGGGACCGGGGGGAAAGGGGGCCGTGGTCGGGGGCGGAGTCCCCATGACCAAGGAGAGCCGTCTCTTGCGGGGCCGATCCCGGAACCCCACCAACTACGTCCCGGAGGTGACCAACGATTGCATTCAAAATGCCCCCCCCCTCCCCCACGAAATTATTACTTCTCATGTCGGGAATGAAATCAGCAACGGGATAGATGTGCACACAAGTGTACATACATACACAGGGTTACTCAAGAAGAAGCTTACAGGTTTCAAAAATTTATTGCTTTTAATACAGGAAAATTCCAAAGAAAATTATAGCTCACATGTGTAGAGATGTTCTCAAAGCTTTCTTAGAGAAGGTTAACCCTTTTGCTGCCAGCCCATTGCAGGTAGACAGTGCAAATACTGTCAAGCCCACTTTTATGAAGTTTATAACAATTTCATTTCGCATTATTTTAAATACTTGATCATCGTTATTATAAGTTTGTATTTATGTCAATGTTGACAGTATATTTAAGGTTTATTGTGTGTATTTTCTATTGTCAATTTTATCATTTAGGCACATTAATCAAAGTAAAAAAAACTGGGCCAATAGATCTCCCTGCTGGTAGTTAAAAGGGGTAATAATGTGAGTCCCCATGCATGTCGCAGCAGATATTACCCCAGTACTCCATTCTCTCCAAAGACGCAGTAGATTGGCCATATCAAAAATGGTTATTGTTTTTGGTAGTTGGATAATGGATTTTCATCTGCATCAAAAAGCCATTGCCTTGAATTGCTCCCAATGCATATTTTTTTCATTTTTCTATTGCAGGCCCTTTTCAAAATTTGGTCTTGAAATTTCACAAACAGTCATTAACTCGACTAGTTTTGTGGGACTGTGCAGTCCATGGAACTGCCAGATACCCAGCATTTAATTTGCCCTAGTGGTGGAAACAGCTCTGCATAGTACATTTCAAAACAAAGATTAACAGCATATTCACAAGCATGCGTTAATGGCATATATTCCATTTGCCCCCACAAATTCTTGAAACCAGGGACTTCTTTTTAAATAACCCAGTATGTATATATACATATGTGGCAGTATAATATGGTGGCACTCATTGGTCTTTTGTTCACTAGAGTTACAATATTTTGGAATAGTCTGTTGTTGAACTGCTTGGATGAATTGGAATATTTTTAAAAACCCAATTTTTTCACAAAAAAAAGTAGTAATCAGATATTTTAATCTAGCATAAACCCATTATTATTCCCTAAATCACCATCTACCTTTACTGTAGTGAGATGATCATGTCGGCTTATAGCGTTTAGCCATTGATTGCCATGTTTGGCTGTCTGTTTAGAATTGGTAGACTGAAATCGCCGTGTAAACCAACAAGATGCCTTGTATGTTAAATTTTCACAAAAGCACGCACAGATGCATGGCTAATTTCATTTAATACATGTATGTTCAAATAAATATTTTAATTACTTCAATTTATTAATTAATTCAATTGAATAGATACTGGGCATGCATAATGACAACTCTGAAAAATTCTAATAGTTAAGATATAATATGGTGGGAGATCACATTGTCTGAATGATTGTCTATAACTTTTACTTGTGCACAAATTTTATTATAAATTCAAATGAATTCTTTTTTAATATTACATACTCTGTACTGTACTTAAAATATATTAGTTTTCATAACCAAATTCTTCATTTCTGTAAAGATTTCAGTAATCAAGGCATTTTAATATTTATAATTACTTTTATCTTTTTTTGTTTAAATGTATTCTTGTTACAGATGAAATGTTTTCTCAAACAATGAATCATTCCTATGTTATTATCTGTTTTTTACAAAATAGTGAAGTACATTCTTCAGTGTGAAAACACCCTTGATGTTGAAGAATTCTCTTTTTGTACCTTATTAGCAAAGTAGCTATATTATAGCATTAATATGCCTTTCAAAAAATGGTAGGTACATGTAACATTTCGTGTAACATCAGCTCTTTTGGGATGAGAAAGGAATTTCTGTAGTTAAAATTCTTTTCAGTGATAATAATGTATTTTGATTCAGTTTTATTGTTAAATATTTCTTCTTCCTAATCATTTTTATCAGAAAAATTCTCAAGAATGCCTATTCAGATTATTATGAATTAATCAATAGAAATATTAATAATTTTCATGTTATAAAATTATCTTTATTTTTGAAATGTAATACAAGAAGAACTGTTGAATTGTATCATCTTTTAATCCAGCACTTATATAATTTTTGCATATGTTTCACAACAAACATGTGTTGAAATTAATAAAAATTATAATTTGTTGTTTATGATAGAAAATTAATGTTTTAAACAGGGCTGAATTTGGTCCTTATTCACTTTTCTTTTTGCCTTGGGTCTACTAGCAATTGCATGTTTACTTCCATCCTAATTTATTAAAAATACTGCCTTTATATGTAATTGCATGTGTGTTTTTGATTGCATGGCCATTAATCTTTCCATTTAATCAGTTTGAAAGCAACCCTTTTCTAAATATGCTTCCATGGTTGAGTGAGGGTGAGAAACTCATTGGGACAGATAATGACGTTATTGACAGCATAATAAGAGAAGTATTCGGTCCTGCCATCACCTTAGAGTACATAGACAAAGACTCAGTGAGTAGCTATGGAAAGCATATTAAACCAAATTAACTATTTAAATGTTAATAAGTTTAATAAATGTTTATGTCTGTCCCTTCACAATATTTTCAATAATTACTGTTTGAATTGCTTGTTTCTTCTACATTACATCATCCAAATATGTTTTTCAGTATTTCTCATGAAGCACTTGAGATCCACTCCTTTCTAAGAGTCAAACTTCCCATTCCCTCATTTTTTAGATTCCATGTGGATACTTACTTTGGCCCATCACTGCATGGCTAGCATGTGCTTTGTAATTTGCGGGACATTTGTGCCACAGTGAAAATGCTGATATTTATCCAGTCCAATTCGTCATTAATACTCATAAACCATTTAAATAACCTTTACCATTATATTTTTATTCAAAAATATATTTCCATAACAATTCAGTGCTCTTGTGCAATTGCTGCTTTGGGCAACAAATCAATATAAAGTTGAAATTTTATTCCAACATTACTTGAATGTTATTGGATACCTAATTAAAAATGGATACCTTTATCTGTTAAAGCATTATTCCCAATGTATTGAAAAGTATCCTTGTAAGTTAACCATTAACATTAAAGACCATTTAAACTTTCTATATTTCACATAACGTAATGACTTTGCCAAGTAAGTGAACAGCACATTGGCAATTAGAAAAGGCTTTTAATGTATTCCTAAAAAAAAGTTTAATTTTAAATTTAATAATATTCATATTAAAACGTGAGGCAAGGTTCAAAATCAAAATCTGTATTTCACAGGAATCATCTCTGGAAAGTGAGGATGGTGGCACCAAAACCAAGCATTCCTTAGATAATCCTTTTATTGAACCAGCACAACACCAAACTGTAGTCGACATGAAAGGTAAATTTATCACGTTTTTCTACTTCTTTCATTCATGTGTTACTCCAGGTTAATTCTCTGGCCCAGCATATTATTAGCTCCATCCTTTCGTCACTTCTCCTGATTTTCTTTTTGTTTCTGGGAGGGAATAATAATAATAGCCTCTAAAAATTCTAAAAACTGTGAATTCGCATTGAATTTCTGCTGGGATGCATAGGTATTGATTTCTGAAGAAATATGATATTCGGCATTTTTTTCCTTTACATTTTTTTCACATTGACATACAGTCCACTCTGCTCTTTGATTAAAAAAAATGTAAATTTTATCCTTTTTTTTTGGTCCCCACCGTTCACTTGCTCGAGGGTTGAACTGCTATGATGCTGCCACAACAAAAGTGATTATGTATTCATGTGCTATGTACATAGGTACAAACGTGATTAGGTAAATTTTAACCTCAAATAATGCGGAACCTTAGGAAATTGGTACTCGGATGATCGAGACGACTGTAACTAGGCTTCACTACTTTAATTGTGGGTAGTAGATTTCTGGGTAGAGAAACTAAAGATGTAGGCCAATAAAAATCCAGGTTGGTATTACGAAATCATAAGCATCATTGTATTTTTTTATGCCTGAGAGTAATGTCGTTTAACACAATTAATGTTCTATGGGTTTGTGTCCTCAAAGATTCCTCGACTCTCTACCTGCAGTACTGTGTAACATATGAGGGCATGAACTCTCTTGGCTGACTTTTGAAAAATCCCTCTTGCAGATGTTATGGTCCTCAATGACATCATCGAGCAGGCAGCGGGGAGGCAGAGTGCGGCCAGTGAGCATGCTGGTGAGTGCCTACTGCCTACTATAGCATTTGCTCAACTTGACTGCTCTTGCTCCATGTCTCTCTGTGTCGATGTTAACTAGCTCTGTCAAAACCTACACTCATGCATCGTTGTCGGCAGGAGTTAATAAACGGATATTGATTTATTTTAATTCTAAGGCATAAATTGAACACGTTAAAAATTGGAACAGAATCTTTAAATATTAATTTTTATTTTGCAATTGGAGGAGTTGCACAATAGACGTGCCATTTTGTGTTAAAAATTGTCACTAATTGAACCTAATGAAAATTGTTGGACTGGTTTGATATGGGAAAAGTGCAAGCTATTTAGATGTGAGGTGAAGTTACACAATCACATCTTCAAAGCATTAATTTTTTAATTATGTAGAAATACTGTTTAGTATTTTCACTTTGACTTTGAAACTGGTTTCCATGTGCTCCTCACAATCTCAAATTGTACCAGTGAGTGAAGAAACATCCAGAAATTTATGATACACCACAGCATAAGTTTACTTATCAGAACATCTACATGCCAAAGGCATCCAAACAGCTGAGTATTACGAGACTGAAATCAGGATGCCCACAACGCAGCTTTTAATTCATAATGATATGTTGCCAACCTGTTTATCAGTCATAGAGAATAACTTTGCACACTATGAAAGTGATTCCATGACTATATGACCAGTCTTATGAGTGTTTGTGGTGTAGGTATCTTACCTGCAAGCCAGGCATTGCCTTGAATTACTCTGACTTGACTGAAAAATTAATTTTGTGCCAATGCTTAAATAATTTTTAACAGTTAAACTTTGTATCATTCAATAAGTGATTTTTGCACACTACTTCCAAGTGGTCAGTCAAATTTTAGTAACGTCCGTTCACTTACAGCATCTCATCAGCAGTTGGGACTTTTGGAAAGATTAATGATGAGTATAGTTAATCATAGTGTCGCTGCAGAATTCTATGTTACATGATACATTATTATCCTTTATTGACTTCCTGCCCACAAAGCTAAACACCAATCTCATATAAGCATCTTTTGAAGTTTAGATGTCTGATGCAATAGTTATTGTCACAGATACATTAGCCGTACTAATAGAATTCTTCCTTAGAATATATAGCTTTATAGTAATTCTCTTATGAGTCTGAAATTTCATTTCACTCACCACCCTTTCATGGTATTTAGCTAATGTTTTTGTTTGTAGATTTCGAAGACTAATAAATTGTGACACAACAAATAATTCTTCCACTTTCAAAACTAAGTTTTGGCACTAATCATTATTTCCAGGTATTTCGACACAATACACCCATAGCTCTCTACATACTATAAAAATAAATTTTTGCATTGTTTTAATTTCTGTTTCTTACATAACTAATTACGTTACAATTTTAGGAGACAGCTTGTTTTGACATGCACAGTAAAATAGTTACTTCATAGCAAAGCACTCGTCATATGTAATTCATCTCTGTATTATTCTTAAAGAATAAATATGATGGCAGCCTAAAAAAATATTTTATTAAAATTAAATATTATTTTTTCACTTCATAATACATACATGGCTCATTCCTTCTAATCATGGTCTTTTCATAATTTTCTAATCAGTTTTGCTAAAATCATCTAAGCAATCAATTAAATCAAGGCAATCTCATGGTAAAAAATGCAAACCTAAATTTCATTGATTAGTTGTGCCATGTCAGTAGGTTTTACTTGATACTTTTGTAATGTGTACACAATCTATCTACTCTTCATTGGAATATTGTGCCAAATTATGATATAGTCAGTCTACATGATACAACACAAAATATGCAGTTAGGTGCTCATTTGATTTGTCTTTTAGCTGCTCATAGGATAGCTGCTCAATGAATTTAATTTTAATTATTTCCACATAAAAACTCAGTATAAATATTTAATTATGTTTTCAAATACTACAACAATACTTTTTGTTGAACTTGGTGTTTAGTAAAATTCAGTTCTTGTAGTGTTGATGATATGTTTTTGAGAATGGTGCAGTGAGTGATATTGGAAATATCATTTGTCCATAAGAGAAATTTAAAACAAAGTTGCAATTAATATGAAGTCAATTAGTACTACATATCTAGTGTTTATTCAAGGTTCATTTATTGTATGACAACTACTTTTGTTTCTTTTATCTATTTAACTCATTTTAATTAATATATTAATATGTACTACTTAACATTGCATTGTTACTATTTTTCTACAACTGTTGCTGTATGTTGGTCCTTTAAACTTGTCCTTTTTCTGTGACCTGATATAAGTAATACCAGGTTCACTATTTCTTCATCTGTATCCTATTCTTCCAGAACCATACATGTGGGTAGCTTTCAAGTCTTGCTTCATGCCAAATTCTGTGTTCTTACTGCTTTTCATTACTTGAAAATAATTTATATTTTTGGCTTGTGCTAATTAATGCTTTTTCAAGTGTTAATCTTTCTAAATTTTCTTCCAAAATTCCTTTGAATGTTGAACTCAGGGCTTCATAAATAATGTTTGATTTTTAAAATATTTCTACATCAAACTTCACTTCTAAGTCTCAAATATGAATATTTTAAATTTAACATTAATATTCAAGTACTTGGATCTTTTCAATTATGAAATGATCAAGCAACTATTGATATTCAAACTTGCTTCACTCTGTAAGTTTCAAAGAGAAATATTTTTTTTAATTTCACACTTCAATTTAAATTCTTGATTTATTTCAAATGCTACTTAACCAATCATCTATTGATATTTAAACTTGTCTCAGTTGGTTTTTTAAGGTATTAGGTGCATTAAATCATGTTCAGAGATCATTTTTCATACGTAATTAAAATTTGATTGCTAATTCTAAAATACACCTGTGCAACTAAGAAAAAATTGTCACGCTTTAATTTTTACCTACTAATGTATTTTGTTTACTAGACTTATCACTGCTTCCACCTCTATCGGCTCTTACATTTCGAAATTGCAGATGCAAAAGGCATGAGCTATTCTGCATGCCACATATACAGCTCTTTATTAGCATGTAAAATATGCTATGAATGAGTGAGTCTATAGTGTACATATTACATTTAGTAGATATCTACTCTTGCTACTTAGTCTATAAGATAAATGAAGTTTGCATGTATTTTGAAGTATTCATGGCTTTAAACATAATTTTTGGCATAGTTCCTAGGATAGCTTATGATAACAGATGCATCATCAAATAAAAAAAGCATACTTTGGTCAAGTGTCCCTTATTTACAATCCAGGTTATTGCTATGAATTGTTTTTATTTTTAAGTTAGTTTTAATGTAGTATTTATCTTTATATTTGATAGCATATCTTGCAGAACTTGGTATAATAAATCTTTGAATTGATTTATGTCAGAGATGCAGCACTTCTTAACTGGTTTATTGTTTTTTATTCATCGTAGAGTGCCTGAGACACTTCAGTGAATTTGCTTAGTAAATATTTTGTTGGCCAAATATCTTCAAGTGCTCAATACTGGAGTTATCTGATATTTTGAATTACATCTTATACTTGAATTTTATAAATCTTTTTTGTCCTAAAACATGTTGATGAGATTCACATGCTATAAAGAATGTCCTTATAAGCCATGGATCAAATGCAAAAGAATGCTTCACTAAGTCATAAATGAACTACAATGAATGTTCTGATCAGTTTGTACACCCATCTCATGAAGAACATAAGTCAATATGATTTCCTTTCCGTGCTGATATCTTTTAGTCTTAAGCATAATCAAAGCTCTCCTTGCAATGCCTGTGAAAAGAGTTTTAAGCATGCCCTGGCATAGTCTTTTGATACTGCAGCCTTGACCACTGTCGAGAAGTTGGTAGCCATTCATTAATTTTTCAAACATTCAAATCCCTGTTCTTTATGCTTTTCAATGGGCATTGAAATGAGCCATATAGGTAAATTTACTGAAGGTCTTTGGAAATGATGCTATTCATAAAAATTGTTTGATTGCAGGTGTATTGTGGTGATTTTTGAAGGCATGCATGAGTTAGCCAATAAATTATTATTGTGATGGATTTGTGTAAAAGTATTTATCTGTTATTTGTATTAGTAAGAATCATTGAAAATTGTTTTTAATTCAATATTTTCTAAGTGGATAAATTCCAATTATTTTCTACATTATTAATAAATGGTGTGAACATATATGCTGCTTCAAAATATTTTGAAATTGATCAGGAATTGTTTAAATTTCTGTACAGTCCATAGAATCACAAAGAAGGATGAATTTCTTCCATTTTACACTTTTTCAGGATCAGCTCTGGTCACAGATTGCTTATACAACTACTGATAATCAGGTTTTTTTGTTTAGGATGCGGAACTAATGAAATTAAATGTCAAATTATGAAGTGGGTACTTTTTTCCATTAAAATGACAACTCTTTAAAATGGTTGGTTTTGGAAAAAAAGTAATTATGTCAACTTGGAGGCATATGCTTCGACTCACAAGACATCTTAAAAAAAAAACATAATTCAAGAGAAAATTTGTTCTGTAAGTTCCAGAGACAATGATTGTGCAGGAAAATCTGTACTATCCAGCCGATGAACAAAACATGAAAAATCCAAACTTTAATTATTTTTTCCAAATGGGGCTATACTAAATGTAAATTAAAAAATTCCCATATTGATATGTCCTATTATCTTTGGTCTATAAAGATGTTTCTTTAGCATAAAATGAACAGCAAATACGTCACATCGCATTTATAATCCCCAGGGTTGGCCTCATACTAGTTTCTTTTTCTGATATGATCCAATGCCAATACTCTGATTCAGCACAACCATTGGTATCCCATCTGGACTTGACATTAATTGCAAGCATTTAAATAAGTAAACTCCTATTTTTTTTTCTAATTTGCTTTCTAATTAATGCGTGAAAGATATATTCTTTTGCAATAATAGATAGTACGTTGTAGGAATTTTCATAAAACATGCATCCCATTCAGGTCTTGAATCGTCCTTTTAAAAAACTATGAATCTTGATTCCCTTTTCGAATGAACTGTTTTAATTGAATCAAAAATTATATTTGAAACATTTATTCTATTATAAACTTTTTAACAGTCTTTCCCTTTTCCTAATTATGAAATATTAAAATATTTGCAGGAAAATAATAACAATGACTCCTATTTAAATCTCAAATTTTATTTTCGAGGGAACTCCCCTCTTACACTTTGGATTACACACTGATCTCCGTTACATGTTCCATCAACGGCTAGTGTAAGTAGCACCACGGCGAAAACAAAAGATCAGAAAAATGAAAAATTGCTTTCTCACAACACCCCGACTCAATTTTACATCCGACATAAGAAAAATACCTAGTACAGTTTTACAATGCATAGAAAAAAATAACATATTTACATATAAAAAATTGGAACTTCAATTCCTATGTATTATACCCAAGGCAGTCCGCAATTTTTTAAACTGCACAGCTGAAATACCTTTAGTTAGGATATCAGCTTTCTAAGTCCATGACATTTATCACACTCTTAGCAGCCAAATCCTTCACAAAGTGATATTTGACATCAATATGCTTGAGTCTTGCATG
>LYUA01003451.1:36124-47675 GCA_002093875.1 Calopteryx splendens
GGGGGGGGGGAGAAGCCGTGGGATGTCGACAGCGCCATTCTGGGTGGAGCGGAGTCCGATTTTCGACAATGTTCCGGCGAACCTACCTAATGGCTCTAACGTTTTTTTTTTGTTGCTTAGCCATCGCTAACCAACAAACTCGCTCGTAAAACCTGCTCAAGTGGCGATCGGGCAGCTTTGACGATTGCCGGTTAACCTCGCGGGAATAACAAAGAACAAGCTTTAGCCCATTCTTGAGGATAAAGTTTCTACCCAGAACGCCAACCAAAAACCACACCACAGCAGTATCTTGACGCTTAAATTCGTGATACGAACGACACCGTGGTTATTCCCGTTTGTTTCCGGATCCACCTTAATTCTAGGACCAATTATTATTATTGAAATCGTATTTTTTTTAAAGCCGAAACATGATGGCGTTAAAGTTTTGAAGGAGTTATTCTATTTTGGCAAATAAAATCTCGCCTTTTAAATCACTTATCGGTAAACACACGATTTTAAAGAACTATTGTTATTGATTTAAAACATCTGCTGCGCTCTCAAGACATCGCGGTTCTGTTGGCTTGACGTCTCCTTAAATAGAACACTGACTACTTGACGGATCTAGTCCGACATATTTAATGTGCATTACTTGCTCTATCGGTTCCTGTCCCATTCAAAAATTTGCTCCTGGCAGGCGCTTTGGAGGGGATATTTTTTTGTTTTGCCAAAGTCAAAAAATTATATCAATTTCCATGTTAAATTTTTGAGCTGCTTGATAAAACATGAAGAGCTGTATTTGAATTTTACCTTCGCATAGGTTGCGAAGCATACCATGCTGATAGTCTTGTTGTTTATTCTATATCCCATATAAATTGATGTAAGTTATTCCATATTACTTCTTCTATGATTTAATCCATTAAGGGGTTTAAGAGGAATGGGCTAAGGTTGTCCCCTTGTCTAATTCTCCTAGTTTAGGTACAATATCTGTTGCAATCCCCCTACTTTGACTATTACAAGGTTATTGAGAGTAGCATTAATATTGCTTACAACTCTAAAGAAACTATATGTTATATTTTTACTGTGATTATTTCAAAAATATTCTCAGCTTGAGCTATGCCAAAGGCATTAGTTGGATCAATGGAACAGATATGTGCCAGTGCCTATGTTGAACTGTATTGCTTCCTCCTTTATTTTTTTTAATCATGGAGATGGCATCCGTTGCAGATGCATCGTATTCGCATAATATTTGTCGTTTACATTAATTTGGTGCTTTTCAAGTTTCCTTTTTCGTCATATGAATCATGTAGTCATGTCTAGTCATGTTATTATTTCACGGTTGAGCTGAGAAGGGTATTACGTCTATAGTTTTCGGGATCCGTGTTTGTCCTTCCTTGAAGATACGGATCGTGAAACTTCCGTGCCAATCTTTTGGTATAAGTGTCGTGGTATTTCTTTGCGGATTTCAACCTGTTTTTGGAGCATCTTCCAAACTCTTCTTAGTGCGTCATAAATGTCATGATTTATGCCACTTGTAAACTTTATCCAATGTTTTCCCATGATACTTTTTTTTCTTGAATTCACTTTACCTCGGCGTTGGTAGACGAGACCATGACGGGAATTTGAGATGGATTGACTGACCAACAGATCGAGATATTATAAGGAATTGTTTTTCCCTTTTGCAAAATCCGTGAGAGCAGAGCAGTATGAGATGCATGAGGCAGTTTGAACATCCCGAACGTGAAAGCGTGCAAAGTGCTAATGACGATTAATGTCGTTTATGGCTGGTGGCCTAACACGCCCTCGCGGCGGCTTGCAGAGTACCTACTATGCAGATGTGTTTCCAGTTTGGGCATATCCAATGTTTATTTCGTGCACTTGTAAGCTCACATATTTTAATTGCTTTTTTTTCCCTTAATTTTTTTTGTATTTTTGAGCCCAAAAATTAGCGAACATTGGATCAGATCTCATCTGCAACACAATCTTGGAACGCCCTCCGAAGATGAAAAAAAAACGAAATTTAATCCAGAACCATTCTCGCCAGAGATCGCGCAAAGAAAACTACGTGAAAACAGATAAACAAGCAAACTAAAATAAAGTGGTAAGTTCAGACCATGATGTCGCGAACATGTGGGGAAAAAATAAAAATGTATTTGCGAGAAGCTACTGAAGAATCCATCGAAAAAAAGAGAAGGATCAAGATGCACGAAAGAAAATGCAGGCAGAAAGTAATAGTATGGTCGGGGAGAAGTCAAAGAACTCGTCGAAATGAATAAGAAGAGCTACTTTAAAATGTTCTACTCGGCTTATCAGATTGGCGATGGAGAGACCTTGCTTTCTCTTCTATTACCTACCTTCGTCAATATTTCATAAAAATAAATGTATAAAATATTTTTTCCCGCCACTGCATATTCAGCGCCTTGGCAGTGGACTCCACCCTCGTGAATGTTTACTTGTTCATTAGGAATACGAGTAAATGGCGATTACAATACAGACATGGATTGGCGTGGGTAGGCACTTTAAAGTACGGGAGAGGAGGAGGGTGCGGCCACACACTCTCCCGAGGATGGAGGAGTGCGGTGGAATGGAATGGAGACGTGAGGGACACTGAGAGTTGAATTGAGACGTAAGGGGGGGGGAGGGGGGAGAGATAAAGGAATTGGAAGCAATAAGACGTCCATCCCCCCAGGAATGTCGAGAGAGCGAGACGGAGGGAAGCGGCGGCCACACCCCTTCGGCGGGGAAGGCGGGCGTAGGCGCCAATGACGACGGATGCCGATGACGTGCGCCGCACCGCGCGGAGTGCCCCCTCACCCCTTCCAGCGAACCCCCCAGGGTCGCGTCATGCAAGAGTGAGAATGGGGACCTGACCTACTAGGGTCACTCACGACGTCGACGAGATTGCGTGGGGCATTCTTTGGGGTTACCCTTATGCCGAATGCGCGGTGCGAAATCTTTGTGAGCTGTGGGCAACTTGACCAAATGACGAGGAAACTATACGAAACAGCTGCGTGAGTGGTATAAAAAAAATGAAAAGAGCTAAATTATTCCCCGGGTACTTTGCATGATAGTAAGAAATGAATGCTCACGTTTTTTTTAACGCAGTAAAACGTTTTAATCGCGACTAATTTCGGTGTAGTACAATACATTTTCAAGTCAGCTAGTGCACCGAAAATAATCGATGTTAAAAATGTTTGCTAAGTGGAAAATTACTAGTGTTTTCATTTATTACTATGCATTATGAAACCTTCTCACCGCATCACACCTGAACCTGTAATGTATGTATACTTTGCATGGGTGACAATTTCCATTTCATTAGTGTATGAATGGAAATTATCATGCACAAGTGATTCAACGCATAATATTTGTAGATAAATTGTGGAAAGTAATAATGGGTAGCGTAATTATAATAATCACTTGACTATGAAAGAAAGAGCATTTTCACCCCTTTCACCACTTGGCATGCCACCCATGCACCATGGGTAGCAATTGGCAGAGTGACTCCAAACTTGGCAAGCATCATATCTGAACCAAAAGCCAAAAAAATGGAGCATCAACGCCGATGATATTGGAAAAAAATAAATCAATGTCATCAAGTTTTGGCGCTAATGCGGACGGATTTGTCCTCGTTTCGTAAAGAATCATTTTGGACGAACTTAACTCGTCACATAAGAACTAGATTGCCTGGGTAGGACGCCACCGGAAGCACGAATATTACATCCTGACACAGGGGGAATAATTTTACCCCCGTGTTATATTTGCAGGCGAGACCGCAATGGGAAGTTCAGAAGAAATTGTCTGACGAACAGACAGACGTAAGGGGATTCTTTTTCCCCCTCAAATAATTCGAGTCCACAATTGAACGAAGTGTCATGTACGACAATTCAAACTCCCCGGTCACAAAATTCTACGGAATGCCAAAAATATCCAATTGCTCTAAATGTAATAACTAACGGCTGGTGACCTAACAACCCTTTCCTCACATCCTAGTGAGGGCTTGCAGGGTGTAGTGTGCTTGCAGATTTCGGTAAATCAGGTGACAAATGCTTGGAGTGGACAACCGTCGAAGACATCTCGGATTGAAGAGAAACTGTGTGCTTTTCACGAAAAAAATGGATCCACGGCGGCATTACAAGAAGTTTGTCAGGTTTACCCACCGAGATAACCTCAAGTTTTAGTACTATTGTCTCCCTCGTCCACACAGGGACGGCATTTCCCGACATTCGGTTCAAACTTTGAATAACGCTTCCGAAAATAGCCTCGGAGATAATCGTGGAATCTCACTTGTGCGTATTAATTTTACCCTTTAACTGATATTTTTTAGCGGTTTTCTACTGGTCAGCTGCATTTCACTGGAAGGAAATTTCTCTAAGACGTCGCGGCCCCTTATGATTTAAGTATTGGTTAAAGTTCTCAGTTTCAGTCCTGATGTGGTGGAAGGAATCCATATTGGAGAATTAAAATACGTAATACGGCAAATTTCTACTGAATCCAAAGCTTTAATGTTGACGCTCGTTGCAGCTCACTAAGCCACCATCAGATGCCACCCTGAGCCCCCAACAAAACCCCAGTCAAAAATTTCACATGGGTTGTATTATTCTATGAAGGAGTGTGATAGTTATTGATTTCTCCAATACGACTAAGTACTTCCACTCTTCAAACCTCCACCTGACATCATACTAAACAACCTCACAATCCTCCAGTTCAATAAACCATTTCCCATCTTCACATGCTATCAGCCTCCCTTGGTGCTGACCGGAGTATTTAATCGTTTTTTCCTTCCTTCACATCTCATTCTACTCACCGATTCATTAATATTGTCATTTCTTCTTTGAGGAACGAGTGATGATGACATGGAAATCATTGGGTTCGATAGTAGATTCATTGAATTGTTGGACGTGATACTTCGTTCAATTGTGGCCTCGAATTATGTGAGGGGGGGAAAAGGGATCCCCTACGTCTGTCTGTTCGTCAGACAATTTCTTCTGAACTGAATTCTTCGGCTTGGAAGTAATTTCATCCAACGTTTAAATGTTTATTAACCTATTATTTGTGATTTCCATATTTGAAACGCGATACTGATCGCAACCGTCTTTAATTTACTTAAACTCTCCTTGGTACATCTCAATTGGTTCGAGACCTGTGAACAGCCACCATTTCGGTTCAGTTCGTCCTTGCTCACAGATGGAATTCATAAGACATTCTTTTGGCTTCCTATCACGACCCTCAAAGCTCTCCCTTCTACCCCTCTAACCTCTTGAAACCCTTTTCATCCACTTATAAATTCTCCCTACATTTCTCTTTCCTCCCGTCATCGCAGCTCTTCGAGGACAGCCTCGTGAAATCTAAGACGTTGAAAAACTCCCCTCCCCCCCCAGACTCTGTAGGTATTTCCCACCCTTTCCTAATCGTAGAATAGTTCACATTCGGCTTTTGTCACAAATATTTCTTCTGTTCTTGCATTTCCAATTTCTTTACAGCTACCTATTGTGTCAAACTTTGCTTGATTATTTAATCCAAAAAAAATATGCGTTGTCCATTATCCCTTTTATCAGTGCCCTTTATCGGTGGATCTCGGGGCGATAGGCCTAAGTGCATTTTTACTGTTTGCGTGTATCGGACTCTTGGAGTGCACGAAATTCAGCCCAGTAGTTTTGAAATACTGAGGTGTCCCAACTGCGGAAAGTCGTTTCCCGCTGCTAACGCAATGCGAGATAAACTTATCCGTGAAATTGAAGATTATATGCCAGAGGTGGGGTATGAACCCACGGCTTCGGGGTCAGTCGGTGTTTCCAATGACCATAGAACTAATCGGATCGGCAGTTTTTGCCGATTTCTCTGTCTTCTGACTTTCACTCTATCCTTTCCGAGAGAAAAGGAGTCCTTTGTTGTCAAATTTCGAATCTCATAGCCTTTAACTCGAGGAGCGGGTCGGGGTCTCCAGTGTAAATGAGGCTACAGTGGATGTCATTTCAGTCGATAGTCGGATCTACATATGAAATGAGAAGTTAAAAAAAAGAAAACATAAGGAATTCGTCCCCCCAACCGGACAAGTGATATTTAATTACTGTTTGCCTGCTTAACGCCTTCCATTCGTCACTACCATCATAGGCTTTCAATCCTAATATCGGTAGAGTGTGTCCCTCCATTCTTTCCTATCCCAGGTCAATTCCCTTACTCCACAGTAGGTCTTCCTTCTTGCATCCCTCTTTACTTGCCCTGCATTTTTATCCCTTGGTCATCCCCATGGGACCTCCCCTTCTATTTTCCCTTTGATTATGTTCCTGACAAATTCGCTGTGCCTCATGGTGTGACCAAACTATCTGGCTCTTCTTTTTCTTATTGGTGTTCCAAATAGACTTTTCCTCTTCTGTTCTTCTGAATACTTCTTCATTTCTAACTTCATCCCTCCATTTGACCTTCACCAATCATCTTCAACAGCAGGTTTCGAGGTTTCTATTCTCCTCTGCCCTGATGGTCCACTTATCTGATCCATAAATCGACGCTCTCCAAAGGATTGCTTTAACGTACTACTTCCTCGTTTGTAAATTTATCTTCTTTGAGCATAGCAGTTGTCTCTTCATCACAAACGCCTTCTTGGCTTCAGCTAATCTGCGCTCTATGTCCGTCGAATTTCTTCCCTCCCATTTCATGGTGCTTCCGAAGTGGGTGATTGATTACACTCGCTCCAATTGCTCTCCTTGTAGTTACACACCTACTGTCATCTTCTCTCTTTCATAATCTGTCACTATAAGAATCCCAATTTCAGTCTCCGTATCCATTTCGCTATACCTAGTTTCTCTGCAAATAGGGGCATTTGGGGTTTAACGGCGGAAAACTGGGGGCAGTAGAGTCTGTGCTATTAGATAATCACTACACATAAACTAAGAAAATTAATAAGATGCCGAACTATATCGGAAAGTGGGACCACCCGGACAAAATTAGAGAAGAAGACATTTTCACTGATAAGGTTTAGGAATTCATTCTTTCCTCGGAACATTCCCGATCACAATACGACCAACAATAGGGAAAAAGCAGACGCAACAAAGAAATATTAGTTCATCTTATATAATTCTATAATGATAGGCTACTAGGAAAGGTTTGGTGTCCGAAACACCCCCTGCCACACGCCTTTCAGGTGGCTTGGAAGGTAACCCGTGGAAGTAGACGTAGATAATGGAACGACTCGCGGTTCCACTGGCTGAGTGTGTTGAGAAAACGGTGGCAAAAGTCGCAGAAAATAGAGTGATGTTTCAGATGTTTCCAATCGTTATTTGCCGTTTAATATATATTGTTAGGGAGGCGTGGTCCTGGAGGGTAGGGAGGGAATTCGGCTCCCGATTGGAGACCCCGAGCGACGCCTCCGGACACCCCCCCACCCCCACAGCCTAAGCTGTGATTTTGCGGGGGCCAGATCTTCCTGGGAAACCGCAAGCATTGAAGCCCCAGGCCCCTTACCTTAATGTCTGACTTTCACAAGCCGTAGGGCATGGTGCGAGTTCTAAACCACCCTTCGTGTTCATTGCCGTTGTTTTTTTTATTGGCGTGCAACGTCTAGCATTTCGGTGCACACAAGGGGGGGGGACGGGGGGTGTTATCCTCGGAGTTCGTGGCGTCAAAATTTCATTTTGCCTACGGTGCTCCCAGGTGCTTTGACCAGAGTATTGATTGGCACTTTTTTTTAAGGATAGTGCAAATGAAATTAATAGGTCTGTACGATAAAAAGAAAGAATTATCAAAAATTCATCAGAACCGTCAGAATGGCGACCGCCTACGATTTTCACACTCTTGACATTTAAAACCTCTGATGATGTTCTCGCGAGCCATTCAACAAACGATAACAAACATGTAATCTGTGGAAAGCTCTAAAGATAGCAAAAAATATCTAATAATAGAAATAAAAAAAAAATGAAAAATAAAACAAAACATAGACATAGAACAAAACATAACACAAAACATAAAACAAAACACAAAACATAGAACAAAAATAAAAATGAAAAAAAAATCAAAAAAATATTTTATAAAATATTTACTTATCAGCGTAAAGTTTTAGGTTATATTTGCGCTTCTTTCATAGCTTTAACCTTCCCCCATAGTATTTTTTATACTTATTTTACTCTTGATAAGTGTATGAAAGATAGGCGTACCTAGTTAAGAAACGGAAGATAAAAATTGCAGTGGTTATTACCTTTTCAATAGGAAACAGATTCTGTATTCAAATGACTACCTTTCTTGATAACACGCTACTTAGCTAACGAACACACGAATGGGGTGTCCACTCCCGACTCCTTAAAAATGCAGCGAATGTGATTCGATAGAGAACAGATTAAATGGGATTTCAGAACCTCCCACATTATTTTATCCATTGGATTTGTTTTCGTTAGATACGTAATTGCTCCTTCATTTTAGTTCGAGAAATCAAACAAATTCTGGGAGTCCTCAAGATAGAAAAGGTTTGGGCATGTGCCCTTTCACGTCTTCCAAACAGGCATCTCATTTTGGCAATCTCACTTTCGGGGCTGGGCCTATTCGATTGTAACTCCCGCTGTTCGCCGATGTATCGTTTCCCATCCTCCGCTTTCTCTCAACCTACCGTCAAGCCAAAAGACTGAGATCATTCCTCCCTTTTCCCTTTCCATAGACTTGATTTGACCCGGAGGCATTGCGTGCAATGTGCCTTGGGATTCATGGCAGGGAAAATATCACTGCACCTCAGGTGGGACCGTGGGGTGGATATCTACGTTCGAAAAGATAGGTAAACAGTTCTATCTATTTATCTAATCTTCTTTCCATGACTCTTGATAGTCGTCAAGCATCATACGGAATACGAAGATGATATGCTTAATGCCGGAGAACGGCAAACCACGTGGGCTGAAAATGTAGGTTCTGTGATTAGTAAATATCACAAATGAAATTTAAAGAGTGATCACTTTATTTCCTGAATTGAACACAGGACGGTATCCGGATAAAATTAACTAGAATTTAATAAAAGGTTTGTTTTAAAGCACACAACGGGCACTACCTACGGGCAAATAAAATAAGTCCCTAAATGGAGGAAAAGCCCCGAGGCGGGATCCGAATCCGCGACCACAGGATTAGCTGTGCCTCCCGCACGCCGCGGTTCCAGCCGAAATATGCAGTGCATTGGAGACCCATATTGAGGAGTTACGATACGAAATTCCGCAGCGGATGTTTACTTTCTCCGTGCACAGTGCGAAGGGAAAGTATTTATTATTCGTGAAAATACGTCGGCTTCGAGATTCAAAGGAAACTTATGAACATTTTGCCGATGATGTCAATCCTCGAGTATGTTTGTGTTGCCCGTGTGTGCCTGTTTCTGCGATGGCGATTTCTAGTTCGATCCAAAACTCATTAACCTGCGCAGCACGAAATGTAGACGCCAACATTTTTATTCAAACTGGAATATTGTAACGTGAAAATTAATTCTTTCATCCCATAAAAGCTTATTTAATGTTATTAAATAAGAAAACTTCCTTCAGATATATCTTTCTAGTACCCTGGGAAATCAGGAGATAAATAAACAGCAAAATGAGGGATTGTTGAGTTTTGGACGATTGAGTAGTCCAACCGCTCAAGGAAAATAAAACAGTTAAATAATTGTCAATATAAATTGCAGCAAATATATAATTGATCAGTAACCAAGTTGAAAGTATTAATTGGAGACCCACGAACGTTACAATATCATTAAATTTTGACCACCAATCTGATAATTTCTCAGGTTAATACCACGCATTTTTTTATTTTTTCGATTACAAACTTAAAAAAGTAGGAATTAAATACAATTACTATAAAGTGTGAATAATATGCTTTTCAACGATTCTCTGCTCATGCATTTCTTCCTAAAAATAATCTTTCAGGAATTTATTTCCCTGAATAAAATTTTCATCAAATACTTCCTTTCGTTAGAAATTGAATGATGCCTTTAAATATCGCATTATTTGGTAAAAAATAAAATTTTCCTTTTCCGTACAAATTTTTGTAAAACCTGTGAATTATTGAGTTAGTCGAGGAACGATAATTCCATGCTACACGGTAAATTACAATCAAATTTCTAAGCATATTAAAATGAGAAAATGAAAATAAAATCGTGTTTACGAATGAACCATAAACACACTTTACGCAGCAATTTACATAATAGTTATTTGGCAAAAATTATTTAGTTTCATAGACTACCCAGAAACGTAAATTTTACTTCTGTATGATTAAAGAAGTAAATAGAGATTTGAATAGGTATAGTACTTTATCCTTATGTCAAATCATCTTTGCATTTAGCAAGTAAGAGTATGATCAATGTCTTGGACAATATATGGAAGGAATCATATCCTACGATACAGTCATACACCACGCCGTTCCCTTCCGGAGTTGGAAAAGTCAAAAAAACCTGATTTTAAGTTATTTTATGAAATTTTTCTAATTTTTTCCGCATTGTCTTCACCCTCCATACTTCTTTCGCCTCTTTCACATCAATGAATTGTTTCACGTATGTTCTTCTGATCCTGAGACTTCTAATATTCCTTGTATGTAGAATATCTAGCATATGCCTACTATGGTTGTAATACAAAACATTCAAGCACGCATACGTAATGAACTTTGGAAAACACGATATGAAACAAATTTAGCAGCGGGAGATCCTTAAATCAATTATTATCTCCATATTTCAGTGCTTCCCAACTTTTTGGACCTCACCCCATCTCGACGCCTCAAAAATGTGGTGCCCCCTGTGGCATAAGGGCCAACCAAGTTCTGAAAAAGTATGCAGAGGTTTGAAATAAAAAAAACTAAAAAATAAATATAAGAAATAAAAAAAATTAATAAAATTAAAAATTAAAAAAACACTAAAAAACAGTTTTCAATTTAGATTTATTCAATCAGCATAAATGTTTATTGTTGATGTATTGCTTATTATGGTTTCTATTTTTTATATAGTAAGAGGTGACCTAATCAACAACATTTTCTAATTTACCCCCCCACCCCCGAAGTATTCTAATTAACCCCCTGTACGGCCTGCATCCCCACGTCGGGAAACACTCCCTTAGATGGGCATTTCTACCGCCATTTGGTGAACTGTCCTATTATTCGGAAATGAAACAGAAACGACCACGTGATAATGTACCCGCGAGGAAACGTCCCGAACTTTCCTCCCGAATTATGAAGATGGGCTTCGTTTCACTTCTCGATAGAGAGTTAAGACCGCAATCTCGAATCCGGGAATTAGGATTTCCCAGAAATGAAATGGAAACTCAGGCGTCGGTCGTCGCCCGGGAAGGCTTTCCTCTCCACGAAATTCCCGCGCCGCCTCAGCCCGGAGTTCTCTCGCCCCCTCACTAGCTCCGAAGAAGTTAGGCGCCAGGGGCCACGTGGGAGTGTGGTGTAGTGTGGTGCGAGGGGGGGGATGGCTCCTCTCGTGATTGACGTCCCATCTTCCCCCTCCCCTTCTCCCCCTCCGACGCGCGCGCGTTCATTCCCAACGCGTCAGTCAAGGGGGTGATTGTGCGAATTGAACTTGGTGTCGCGGACGGAGGGTTGGGGGGGAGGGGGAGGGAGGTTTGGGGGG
>LYUA01003451.1:88325-99134 GCA_002093875.1 Calopteryx splendens
TTATTATTATTACATACATATATATGCACAAAATATGATGAGGGGGAGGGGATAATGCAATGAAAGGACACAAAGTGTCAAAACAAAGCAATGAGAGCGCAAAGTGAGGTTGCTGGAGGAAGTCGTGGCTGGGTGGGGGGTGACAATGTAACCCAGGAAGGTGGAAAGATGCATTCACGCACTTAGTTTGTTAAAGCGGGTAATTGGAAATGTTGGAAGGAAGAGTGGGCGGGACGTCACGGGAGAGGGGGGGGAGGGTCATTTTGATGGCAGGGACCGTGGAAGAATAAATGCCATGCATTTCATTCTTCCACGACAGGGACAACCGGGTCGAGAGTGGCGGGAAGGGGGTGAGGAAACGCTTGCCCGTTACATAGATTAACGTTTAAATCAGCAGATGATCTTATAACTTCAAGTTGATCGAGAGCGTCCATCTTGAGACCTTCCTGAACCTCATGCAACGCTTTTCGTATGAAGTCACTATTGTGATTGCAGCCCTGCAGATGTTTTGGCAAAGAGGAAGTTGGGATATGCAATTTCATCCCAATCCGAACCTAAGATTCCTCAGATCCAATCGCCATCCCAAAGAAACCAGGCCCATTAAATCCTCAAATCCCACTCTGGAGATGTACTTTCCAGTTAGTAAATATCTGTTATGCCGATTATTAAGTTCCCAGTTGTGTGCGGAAATAATCCAGATCAGGATATAGTTCCACTGCACTGTCTTTCTTGTCTGTAGGAGTAATAGTGATCATATTTCGATATGAATAATCTTTCACGCGTAGAATTTCCCTCTTCTGGGTGCTTGTGCGGTTGTTAGTGCCTACCTATCTTTAAATGCCCATCGATAACTGTTAGCTCCTTAACTATAGGTTCCATGATTGGTAGAGGTTCACTGCTAATCCACAGATCTACCATCCGTTCACATTTCGTCTTTTTATTGCCCTTACTCTTACGGAAGAAAACAACCGCAATGATTAACCCGTAGATTTGTTTGATTTACGTGCGTAAACTTCGTCTCGTAATAAGTGCATGCGCCATATAGTATACACTCATGGTGGAGAGAGACAAGTTTCTTTTCCTGTTCCGTCGGCGGTTTGGCAATAATTTCCAATTCATCTACACATAATCATACGCATTCGGTTTATATAGGGGTGTCCGGATACATCCCTTGGTTAGAACCAGGCGATGTCTCTTATGTTCAGAGGTCGAACGTTCTAGGCCTCCGTGCCATCATAAATGGTCATTTATTTTTATTGAGTGCTGAAAAAAAAGTTGTATTGTCAATTAACGTGACCCAGATTTAAACCCAGAATCCTTCGTTCGGCTGCGGAACGATTTTCTAACATAGATGCTGTAATTAACGTCATCTTAATAAAATAAATCTATGTTATATTTACTGTTCATAGTTCCCGCGAAAAATACCTGAAGCAATTCTCATTTCTCCATATCGTAGTAAATGTACTTAGTCTTAAGTACTGCACTGTTAGGAATGAAATATCAAAAAATAAGTGTGATCATATTTAAAATCAAGAACTTGTATAATTGTGTTGTTTTGAATAATTCTCCCGGTGCCTTATTTTTATTAATCGCTTTTTAGCTATTCAAAAATCTCAACGTCTATAAAGTGCGATTTTATTCCTTCCTCCAATATTCAAAGATAATCTTATGTTATTTCGTGGTACAAAATTATTCCATTTATTGTGCATTCGAACTATTTTACTATCGACTTTATATGGTTACAATCTTATTCCGTATTCCTACTAACTTGCGTTTGTAATTCTGAATTTTACCCTAGTAGAGGTATCATAATTTAAATTTACACAATAGTACAATTCTTTACACTATGAGGTTACCCATACCTGAAAGCAGCTACCACTGCCTGATCTTAATTTCTCATGCCAACCTTTACCGATTAAATATATTACAATGGCTACAAAGAAAAGTAATGACAACCAGCATCCATCATAACAGGCAGGGTTAAAAGCATGATTTCTTGGATCCCTTGAAAATGATTGCCGAGATGGTCAAATACTAGAGTGGATATCCACTTAAATTTTAGTGAATAAACCAAAGTGAATTTTAATTGGGAAAAATTATTTAATTAATAATACCTTTATATAAAATGTTTTCTTACTTTTTTAATCTAATTAAATTTAAAAGGTAATGCTTTAAATACAAAAATGATATAATTATATTTTAATTCCTGCAATATTTATTTTTATTAGTATAAGATAAAATTTTAAACTCGAATGCGGAAATAATACATTTGAATTAGCGGTAATGATGAGAACCTTTATATGAGAATTTTGTTAAGGTTGGAAATTTCTGAATTTAAATAATCAACGAACAACAATGAACGATATCAAGTAAAGAAACAAATAATATCGCTTTAAAACATTAATTTTTTAAATTATATTTGCAGAATTACTCTGCCCAAGAATGATGATTACAATATATATGAGCGTGCTGTATTGATAAAAGAAGACTACTACAGTGCGCAACCCGAGTAAGGTCTTGGTAGAATTGCCGAGTAATTATTGCGGGTTCTCAGTGTGTGTATTTTCCGCTGAATGTGGTCACCTCAAAGTCTAGTGTTGGATAACTAATATAATACTAACGTAACTGATTTCGAAATGAGCGTATATGCTGTGTACTCGTCTCTTACGGCATCTTTTGCTGTGAGGTTTATCATTGCGCCTAAGTCTTCCTTCGATTCTTGTTGATGCCATTCCATGTAATGGATTACTACAATTAACTTCGGAAATTAGAATATATTGTGCTCCATCTTTATATTGTATTAGTGCACGTGTGTTTGGAAATTATTGTGTGCCCCAGATTTTGCCCAAGATTACTCTTCAATTAGGAAATAGTTTGGCTATTTCAAAACCGGTAAGAAGTTACGATATCAGCTATGGAGCCGTCTCCCCAGCAAATTCAAGAGCTAAGAACTAAGTTTCTTCAGAAATTAGAACAACAAACGCCTGAATCCGGTGAGTAGCACTTAATTTTATATTCCTACACTCATATTGGTGTGACTAATCTAATTGCAAGTATATTTAAGGTGGTGTTCACCCTGCCGATCTTGCTAAGATAAAGAATGGAGATGCTTGGCTTAGACGTTTCCTTGCCCACAATGATTGTGACATGAAAGAAACATTAGATATGTTGTGGGAGTCTGTAGATTGGAGAAATAGAGTCGGTGCCAATGGTATGAGTAACATTCTGTTGTTTACTTTTTCGTAGTTATTTACTTTCATTTTCTTAGTTATTATCTGTATGCAAGTTGCACGTTTGCTTGACAAAATAGATGTAAATTTCATGAAAAATATTTTTAGTACTTGTACATGTTTTGGCATTTAGTTGAAGTGTATGGCGTATTATTACATAGCACATTTTCTCTTATTATCATAGCTTCATTATTTAACTGTGGTAATGGAAAAATAGGTAAAGGTGGTAATTTGTCACTTTTAGGTTCCAAATTCTAATATGTTTTACCGAAAGTTTTGGTTCCAACATTTTGATATTGACTGAATTTTTCATTTTGTTATTTTTATTTTAAAGAAATTAAGTTTTGTTAATATTTTTTACATTTTTTTAAGTTCTTGGAATCATGATAGTCATGCTATGTCTTTATGGCTTGGTAAATGTCATTCCTTTAATACTCATGGGGCTGTATGGGAGCTGTAAATTATGTGCCACAATATTTCATCATACATTACAATCTGTATGCATGTACCTCTTTCATAAGGTTCAGGTCTTAAATCTTTGTTGTGATGGAGTGATTTTATCAGTCCCAGTTATGTCTCTGACAACTGACATCGTGATCTATCCAAGTTTGTATACTCTTCAATGAGCGTTCATTTGAAAGCACCGGCTATTGAGTTTTTTTGTAACCTCCGTATGCCAAACAGAAAAGATGACTGATTCTGCCACAAATTCATTGGATCAAAATTTTCCTTTCAGATATAACTGAGAATTCAATAAACAGGAACTTTTTAGAAGGTGGAGTGTTATTTGTTCGTGGCAAAGATAAAGATGGCAAACCATTGTTAATTCTTAAGGTTAAGAAGCATTCCAAGAACCATGGTGATTCCGAAGGGCTTAGGAAATATGTTATATATTGGTTTGAGCGATTGGAAAGGTTTGTTGTCGGAAATTTTCGGTTTTTTTTGTCTTTTATTATCTTTATCTCTCTCGGTTGCAGTCGGCTTTATTTTAATTGCCCTTTCTCGCTTACTGTTTCAGGCTCACAAAGGGGGACCAAGTAACATTATTCTTTGATATGGCGGAAGCTGGTATATCTAATTTGGATATGGAACTAATTAAATATCTTATTGGAATGTTTAAAACAAATTACCCCTATTTTCTTAATTTCATATTGGTATTTGAAATGCCCTGGGTTTTGAATGGTAAGAGAGGTGAAAGTAAACATGATTGCGTTACGACTGTTAATGTGGAATGCATTTGTTGAAAAGAAAAGAATTTTCATTTTGATTACAGCTGCTTTTAAGATAATAAAGTCAATGCTCCCAGCAAAGGGGGTTGAGAGGCTCAGAGTTGTGACAAAGGCGACACTGAAAGAGTATGTTGATCCGGAGAATGCATTGAAGTGTTGGGGTGGAAAGGATGATTATGAGTTTGTTTTTGAGTCAGAACAAATAGCACCACCTAAATCTGGTAGAGGGGACGATTCCAGGAAAAAGGTTGGTGTGTCCATGTTTATTTGCGAACTCGGAAACGTGTTGTAGATAACGCATTACTTATTCCTCGGTCACTTTTTGAAGGCCTTTCTTTTTTTTACTTAATTTATTTTCTTGGTTCCTAAAAGGTGACATTTGCTGAAAATTCACACAATGACATGAGTGGAGATGCCAGAAATGACATGAAAGCTACTGATTCTATGTACTCTGGATGTAAGGTCATTTCTGAAAATGCATGATCACATAGAAGCTGCATGACACTCAAATATTTGCATTGGTGGAATGTTGAAATTCTGATTCATTTTTTTTTTGTTTCCTTACAGCTAATCTGGTCAGTATTACTCCAAGTGACTTCCTGAATTTTGTAAACGATGGTTCAAATTTGACTGGCACAATCACTCTAACCAACACAAGTGATGGGAGTATTTCATACAAGGTGAGGAAGAACCATCATCCCGAGCGTTCCATATGAGACATTTTTTTTAACTCATCATTCATCTTCTTGGCATTGGATGGGCTCTGAATTCATTAACTTTTAAAAAAACGTTGGAATTAACTACGATTCTAATCATAGACTGGGAAATTGTGTTTGTGTTTATCTCAATTTTATAGGTCCATGTAATGATCACTATTTTAGTCACTTTACACTTTGGTCACTTTTTCTCATGTCATTATCAGCAAACATATTTGTTTCAACATGCTCTTCCCCTTTCGAGGCTTGGTGGCCAGATTCGAAGCAACTGATGGAAATTCCACGGCAGTAACTTTACCAGAGTCACCTCCTCATGTGCACACTAGTTAGAGATATTTCTCAGTGGAAAATTCATTTTGACAATGCCAGGATTCAAATCAGAGTAAGCACTATGCCAGAAATCAAGGCAACCAGGTTTGAATCTCAGACTAGGTGAATGATTTTTCCACCTTATTTTTTTTGTACGTGGTTGTTCTCCTTCCTTCCATGCTCCCCTGTTCATTGTACATCGAATCATGTATTGATACAAGTAGGGCTGAATGCTCTCTCTTTGGATGTGGTGAATAGAAAAATGTATTCTGAGTTTTGAAAATTAATTCAGAGTCTTAAAACATCACTGGTTTTTTTAACTGTGGCCCAACAGATTGACTGGGTCCAGGTGAATGATTTTTACAATATGCTAAAGTGGCATCTTACTTGCAGACCTAAAACATTTAATATCATCATAGCTCATGTGTTTTGCACTTCCCAATGAGACAAAGTATGTGCATTCCAGATGTTCACAGTGTCCAAATGGTGAAGATAGGAGAGCATCTCAAGATGTGCAGAATTTGTCCTGGAAAACTTGGAAGAGTTGTCGAACTTCACGAATCAGTGGTGGTTACTGCAATTCTTGCAAGTTCGACAGTGCTGGGGACATTACTATGCAATAAAAAGAGGGGACTTATTAGTCAGATTGTTTATTTTTAGAGATGCCATTTAAATTGAGATGAAGATATTGAGAGAGGAGGTGGGGATTTTTTTAACCATGTGTGTTTTAAAATACATTTTTATTCTGCAAGCATTTTAGTTCAGAAAAATTAGGAATAGTGAACCGTAAGGTTTATTGAAAATTGCAGTCAGATTGTCCGAATGCATGTGGTTATCAGGTTTAAGGAAGAAACTGTGGGTGGTGCCATGGCATTAACTTTTAATGGAGTCACCTGCTGGCATGCATTCAAATGGAAGAATTTCTCATCGTAAAAATAGTTCACTTAGATGTGGATATGAATTCTAATCCCTTGATTTCCAGTACGGTGCTAATAAGCCAATAAGCCAGGCATTCTCTTACACTGATTATTTGAATGGGTTGAAATCAAATTGAGTGGTAAATAAGGGATCCTGTTTGAATCTTGGTCATGGTATATGATTTTTACACTATGAAATTTCATGTTTGTTATCAGGTTAGATCAGGAATCATGGGAAAAGGAGCTCATAAATTATTTGTTGAAGAGGGTACCATTGTTAATTTCTTAAAAAAAGAACTGTTTCTCTTGCCAATTTCATTGAAGTATCAACTCCATCATTATTGTGTATAGTTTATTTTTTGTCTTTTCATTCATTAAAAACTTAAAATGCAAAAAGAATGGAAATCCTTGGATTGATTTATAAAACAGAATAATTTCCATTGTACCCACAGCCAATATTTGTGTTTATTTGGTAAAATTATTATTTTATGGATTTATATAACTCTTTGAACTTCAGTCTCAATGATATTTTGTTGATTATTAGCTTTCATAAATGTATTGATTTTTCACAGTTGTATTTCTACAATGCATTTAGATGTTAATATACATTGTTATCAGCTGCATTGCAGTGTAAAAGTTGCTTGTCTTTGTTGTTGTCGTATTTCATTGTCTTTGTTTTCACCTTATTCTTTTAGATCAAAACTACAACACCTGATAAATTCCGTGTTCGACCTAGCACAGGCGTTTTATCTGCAGGGTCAATAGTGACAATCACGATAATCCTGCAGCATGGCTATCAGATACCTGCGTATTCTCGAGATCGATTTCTGGTGATGTGTCTGCCCATTGAATCCTCGAACTTGGATCCTCAGGAGCTGTCAGAGCTTTGGAAGGTATATGTGCAACAAGATTAAATTTTAACTCTCACGAATGTCTCTGTTTCATGATTCCACTTGAAGGGAAGGTGTTGTTGAAAGAAGTATGGTGATTATTAATGTGGAATTAAAATAATGCCTTAAGAACAGAGTTCATTCTGTGGTAATGTCGTAATCTGAATATTTGCTGGCAGGGCCTGAAATCGCACGAGAATTGTAGATGCATCCTCCATAGTTAAGGAGAGAGGAGTGTTGAAGTTGTTCACCTATATGTTTAACATCCCAGGTGGTACAGGCAAGGGAACTGGACCCCTACCGTGACGTGTGAATTTCTCACGCCATTGTGATTGATATATTAGAAGTGGCCCTCAATTTAATTCTCTCCTGAAAAACAACATCATATTATTATATATTTTGTTAAACAGTTTCTGCTTGGAGTTGTAAATGTATTGAAGTAAAGATAAGAAAGTATATTCTATTTTTAAAAAGAGGAGACGAATAAAGTACACATGCATAGCATCCTATTAAAATTTCCTTGTGTTCTCCAACAGCAATGCAATGGAAAAAATGTGGAGCAGCATCCATTGCGATGCAACCTCGGAGCTGGTTCTTGGACTTCTGACTCTCCAGCTCGAGCAGGGTCTGCTTTGATGGCCTCCAGCTCCACAGACGTCGACAGGCAGTTAGCCAACATACTAAAAAGCGTGAGTACCCTTATGTTGCTCAACCTGCCCATTGATTTCATTTTTGTTAAGAATTGCATTATTTCAAATCAACAACACTAGAACTGATTAGTTTCAGGTGTATGGGCATTTTAATTTTTCAGCACAGACAGTGCTAAATTTATTTAGTATGTGGTAACCAAGAAAATCATTCCTTGTTTGCATAAGCATCTGAAGTAATGGGTTGAATCTCTTTTGATTCATTAAGTAATTGTGCATCTGCACTAAACATCACCCTTTGTCCAGTATGACCTAACTTCACTTTAGTTTCCTTTTTCAAAAATTTATCTTTATCTCACAAACTATTTCACAAAATAAAAACCCTTAAACATTAAACACTTCATATTTGACATTGTAATAATAAAAACAACAGAGAGCAATAATTTAATTTCACTGCAATGATGTCAACATGACCCCACCCTTTAGGTTAAAGGTTTAATGATACAACTTCATTATTACTTGAGTGATTTCAATATACACCTTTCCTGCAAGTTTAATTCCTTTATCCAATTCAAATATTTAGGTAAATGAATTGAAAGAAGCTCAGAAAAAATTCCATGGAGAGTTAAAATGGACTAGAAGGTTACAGTGGTTATCCCTCATCATCATTGTGGCTTTTGCGAGTCTAGTATATTTTTGGGACAAGGATTTTATCCAAGAAGACGTATGCTATCCTCATCATCATGGTGAAAGTTTTGCCGACATGGTTTAAGAATAAAGTGTAAGACCAGCTGTTGAGATACACAGGAAAACAATATAACTTTGTGAACCTATTTTTGTATTAAACCATAATGTTAATTCTTTGAGCAATATCTAGTGTGCTTCCATTCCTTGGTATTTAAATAACTGTGAAGGTATGGAAAAACTATCCAATTAATGGAGTTTCTGTTACCATTTTTGAGTATTATCTCTGTTTTTGTGTACTTGATGGGAGTAAACCAATATTTCTGTGTATACTCGCTGAAGTAACACCTTTATATTGTGCTCATACAATTTAATGTGATGTTTTGGCAGCCAAATGGAATGATAAAAACTTGTCAATTGCTGTTTGGGATTCCAGTGTGGCAATCACATGTTATGTGTTCGTGGGTGTTTTGTGTCATCTGTCCACTGAAGCTCTAAACCCATTCATTCATTTTGATTGGGCATTTGTTTTGCATTTCTTTTCTACCACTAATGTTCATTGAAATTCCACTTAGTTCCATTGTATCAAATTTAATAAAGCTGAACGTTGTTGTGTGTGATGATATGTGATTGTTCAGTTAAAACAATTGAATCTTTGGATGGGCTATGACTCAATTATTCTTTTTGAAGTTTTTTTTTATTTGCGTGCTCTGCTTATCTAGTCTGCTGAATTGATTAAATTGCTGATGAATTGTAGCTAAAGTGAACTATGGTATTTGCCATTAAATTCAGTACATATCAAAGCTTTAAGCACAATGATATATTTTTGGGTGAATGTGAAATGCATTACACTTTTTTAGTTTAAATATATTTTTTCATGTACTACTCTTCCTCTAAAATGTCTAATTTTAAATGTATTTTTTCACTTCTGTAAAGAGAATATATATACTGTAAATAACCATGAGGCTTTGAAGTACAAATTGTTAATATTATAAAATTGTTAATGCTGTTTCAGTTTTGTTATTTTTTGTTTTTCAGAATGTTATATTTTCCTGATTTCCTGTGCCATTTTATCAGATTAATTAATATTTACAAAAGTTAAGTTTTCCATATTTTTTCTAAGCCTTTCGTTAGTTCCAGTAAGTTAATAGTTACCTAAAATGCTTACCCTATTTGATGTTTCTGTGTTCATAAAACAGCATTGGCTGAAATGTCATGAGTGCTTGTTTATTCTAAGGACATGAACTATATTTTTTATGTAGTTTATTTTATTTTACTTCAACAGTATTTCTCTTGAACCACAATTAAAAACCATTGTCATCCAAATTTATTTCAGAAATAAAAATTTCCATGCTTCATATGTTATCTTTATTTCAATAGTAGTTGTATTTAAGCATAAGCTACTCTGAAACCTGTTGGTGCAAGTTTTTCAGTGTAAATTAGTGGAAAACTCCATGCCTGCTTCTCTGAATGAAATTGAAATATGTGATTATTTACTATTCAGTGCATATTTATTGTGACTATACGTTATGAAATTGTTGCATCTCTAGTCTCCTATTTCCCAACAATTTACAATTCAAATTAGGGACCCAATTTGCATTAATTTTACTAATTGTTTATAGTCACAATATCGTTCAAAATTGCAACCAATTTCATAGATTGCCAGTTTTTAGTATTGCTACATATTAAGTCATGCATTCATTTAGAAGGTTAGCAATAGCATCTTTTTAACAATGTGCATTGCAGGCACATTGTTAAAAAGAGTAAAAGTTACAACTTTTTAGCTTTTAGTCTTGAACATATTACTTTAGTACATCATCAGTGTTTCATATTGCTTTGATTCCAATTGTCTACCTTGTAAAGATGATCCAGCTATATATTCTTTGTAATGTATACCCACATAAATGCTGTAAAAATGTTTGTAAATCAAATCATGCACTTATTCTGCTAGAAGTGCACATACAATACCCGCAGAGTGAAAAGTGCTCCGGTAAATTGGCATTTAACCTAATTGGTCTTAACCTAATTGATTGAAGTGGGCAGGTTTGCCTTTGTATGAATTTTTCTTGACATTTGTGTCATCAGGAAACAAATCTTAAGGTTTTATAATACTTTGATACAGCTTTAAAAAAAGCAACTACCTATGTGTATTGTATATATATGAAAAAATCATTCGCCTGAACCGGG
>LYUA01003453.1:40473-55327 GCA_002093875.1 Calopteryx splendens
ATATTCGAGAACAATTTTAAATCTTAATAGAATAAATATGCAATCTGTTGAAACGCTAAAGATCTAATTTTTATCGTAGACATAGATCGAATTATCAATATGAAAAATCCGAGCGCCATAAATCTGAAATTATTAGACCGAGGTCCAATCGGAAATATATCAGCTTCTTATAGAAGTTACAAAAAATACAACGTTAAGATTATTTCTTAATTCGACCGGCGTGTTTCTTTATTCGACTCTGCGCTCACACGAGCGCACGTGCCTATCAAGATTGAATCAAATCAGGCGGTACAGCCCAATAATTATCCTTGTCGGAGTTAGTCAGCCGAGCGTGTGAACGTAATCTCGTTTGACAGTCGACTACATGAGTTATCCTACACCTAGTAGTCCAGATGGTCGCACTAGTCATACCATGCGATCCTTCGTAATCCCACACCGAGGATGCAGATGGCCTTTGTCGACGGACCGTGAGAGTATCGACGTATCACCACCGAGATCAAAACTGGCCTCCTATGAATCCTACCACATGGTCCTTCGTAATCCTGCATCGCAGAATCCATATGGTTTTCCTCTAGGAAATCCGCGGAGCGTGGTAACGTCGCCCGGTGATACACCGGAAAGTCGCAGCGATGAACGAAATTTAACAATACGGAACTGGGAGATTGTAACGCCGATCGTTGCCGATGAAGGACGGGAGTCACCCTCCCTCCCTGACTAACCCTTCCTTTATCTCAGTCCCCCACACGACATCAAACTTTGACCGAACTTGCGAAGATCGCAGGCGCGGAAAACACGTTAACATCACGAAATGCATCCAAACCAGAGTTGGTACCCACTTCCGTAAAATGCGTTCCGCTTCCCCCTCCTCAGGGTGCTCCTTTCGCAGCTGAGCGACATAACTAATATCGTATTCCTTATTCGAGATCCCACCGTTAGTAAACCGACCGGGAGGGATGGGGATTCATCCGCGAAGGGTCAACATCCGCGAACCACTCTGAATAGTAGGGTAGTAAAACTTTTAAAAAATTAAACCGCGAAAAACAAATCTTGTACTTTATACTCTCTAATCTGCCTATCTTTTAACCCTCGCGTTATATTCGAGTATCTATCTTTGGTTATTAAAAATGTGATAGAGGGCTCACCTGACATTTGATGTGTAACAAATAGGATTATTAATCACGGCTATATTGTATGTTAAACCCCAACGATTTTAAACCTAAAACCCTAATTTCTTAAGTGTTGTCCAATAATCCCTTCTTCGAATGAATTCACATTAAACTAAGGGGAACGGCTCCTAAGCCTGTGCCACCTGCAGTTTTTTTTGTCAATTTTGAATGTATTACGGAATTTCTACGTGAAAATTAACGTCTTGCGCAGATTTATAACGGAGCAGCAGTAATATCTGGCGAACACAGCGACCTTCAAACGAAAGCAGGATATAAATGCAATCACGTAATGATTGTGCAGTTATGCTCGAACTGAAATTTCTCTAATCTCAATATCATAGATTACAATCAAAACATATTTCAACACACTTCGGATTTGGAAATTTGGTTTCTGAATCAACCAAAAGAACGACATCACTAGACAGAGCTAAAGAAGATATTTTCGAAATTAGCTCCGAACTATAAGGTAAGCAGCCAAGCAGCTAAGCAACAGCAGCAGATTGCATGCGAGAGTACATGAATACAGAAACGAAAATAGCTATTTATAATATATTTAATTACCGAAAATATTGATGCACATAATTCAAGAACATGCGTAATGCACGAGATTTGTACTCAACATTAAATGATACCGATTTACAATTTTTCCTCACAATTTAAATTATTTTTTTAGCAATTTCTTTTCTAAAATTCTTTTATGTTTTGTAGAAAACATTTTTGTCTTATCTGAGAACCTAAGGGAAGACTAATAATGTTTGAAGAAAGGTACACTTATTAGCTGGTGACCAGAACGATTCTCCAGCAAAAACAATAAGGAAAGATACTTTTGGAAGAGGAAAAAGAGACATCACTGAAAGGTTTATTTTGAAAGAGATTTCATTAATAAATCATTTCTATTTTTTTTATTAATAAAAAATTCTAATTACTCGAATCAGCTCTAAAAATTTCGAACCACAATTCCGGAAGAGAAATTTTCAAGTTTAAAACAAGGTCATGGGAAATTCTATTTTCCAAGCATAAGGAGTTTGCGTGGTCTTGGTTAAAGACTCAGAAATGCTTAATGATAGTACTGAAAATTTACAACAAAACTTGGATTGGCAAACCTGCTAATATAATACTCCCATCCCAAGATCCACATCATCTGCCAACAGGTCCTAAGCAATGAAGAGAATGAAGACATCTGAGAAACACCCAAGGCCAGGAGAAGATGATATCCCTCGATCTCTTTAAAATTAAAGGGGCTTTGCTTACTAAGCTAAGCCACAATGATGGTGACGGCTCTTTGATGACGTGAAACATCGAACAATTTAACTTTGATACTAAAAATTAGGGAGACTATTTCCTTTGATAACAACATTTTTATTATATTTTATAGTTCTTATGTAATATCATTGTTTCTATTAAAATTAATACAATCTAGCGGTACACCACAGTTCGGGGATTTCCATTTAGTGTTTCACCAACCTAATGAGCAAAGAAAATTTTGAAAGTGTGCATATTTTACAGACTGATGCTTCCCACAGGCTTAGCCACTGTTATTAAAATCGTAAACGGAAATACTCTCTGCTATAAGTAAATTGAAGAAAATTGCACAATTGGCGTTAGTAGCCACGCAAATTGTGAAAAATACGTAGATAAGGTTTTATAAAATGAAAAAAATTATTACTTTGTTCAAAGTTAGCTAACTGAAATTATTGCCTAATTTTGGAACCTGTCTAAGCAACTTTTTATTGTGTTAAAACATGAGTTATTTAATATGGTACCAATTTTTTAACAGTGACTGAAATAAAATGTTTGGACAGTTCCCCAAAGTATGTACGTACGTCTCGAGATTTCACTATTTTAAACTCGAAATTTCAGAATATTTTACTCTGATTTTGTTAGTGACAAGTTTTAGCAATTTTCGAGGACCTATTTCCTTGCGTATAACTACAATTTCCAACTCGCAAGGTAATAATACAGAATTTCAAATTAAACTTTTCCATTCCCGCAACAGTAAACGTAGAGAAAGTGAACTTGGCATTTCGAAGATGGTGGTGCACGCAAATAAGATCGCGAACCAGTTGTGGAAAGCCATCTACTTCAACATTTTTTTTCCTTTTGCACACTTGCTTTCAGGCGAAATCTCCTTCCATATTCGGGACGGAGCATAAGGATTGAAAAAAGGAAAACCAACTCCAGAAGGGGAAAGGTTTTTTCTCAGAAAGGTCTTCCATTCACTCCCTCGGGGGAGTAAAAGGCCACCCAAAGTGGCCTAATACTCTTTATGCACAATTTATTAGCTATAGCACGTGAAGCTAAGAAATGTGAATTTGTGAAGCGAAAAGGTTTCTTTATCTCTCGTGAATACTATATGAATCGAACTGCCAACCTTTAGAACAGCGAATCAATGGTAACCGGTGTCAATAGATGGAATTCATTCACATTGAAACATGTAACTTTGTTTTCCATATATGTACACTTTAATGGGCACGATCAAACTTAGGTGGGAAAAAAGTTACGTGTTTTAATATTGAGAACAGCAGTCATGGGATGCAGTCGTCAACCAGTGGTCCCCGATAAAATTTTGGTGCGAGTTTTGTGATGGAGTTTGCGAGTTAGTGGTCCGTGAGGTCGAAATGGTTGACGACCCCTCTTTATGCGACTGTGTGTTATACATAATCTCATTAAGATATAGCTACCGTGTTCGCTCTCCTATAATATCCTGTAACTCCTAGAGCAACCGTTACCAGGACGATAAGGACTTAGTAGTGGTAGCAGATTCTTCAGTATTACTTTATTTACATATTGGATCACAAAAATCTCCCAAGTAGGTTCTAGAGTCCCTTCCCACGCTTAATGGAAAAGTGAGCCTGAACGTCTCTAAAACTTCCCGTATGTTAATATTAAATACTTGGAGCGTTTCAATCTACAACAAATAAAACGTAAGAAACGCCCAAGAATTGATTGTAATGTTTCATTGTATGCTTTTTGGAATTTTAATTCTTCGAGAGTGATTCAAATTTCTCTTTGAGGATCAGGACGATTCATTTCACTTCGGAGGCAGGCAGACTGGAAAACCTTATCCAACTGACACGAACACGAGAGAAATAATTTTCATGAAAAACTAAAAAATCCGAATTTGAAAATTATAACGTGAGTTTAAGTAGAAGACATCTCAGTTTCCAATAATTTACGTTCATTTCATCACCATCCAATACATTAAGCAGTGTACTCACACGATGAATATACAATCGTGCGACGAGTGGGGAAGTTACGAAGGCTGTAAAAGGGAGGCAAAAGAAATTAATTACACAAAGGTGGGTGGACAGGGTGAAGAATAACGAAGGTCGATGAGGGGTGGAGGACATGCGACAACGGGGATGAGCTTCTAAGGCGAAAAAGGTCTTTCTGGGGTACTGTCAATTAATTGTCCAAGGACGAGTGGAATGAAATAGAAAGGGCTACCTGACCAGAGAACTCATACTAATAGTGATGAACTCCATGATTTCAGGATTGTTCAGCTTTTAATTTAGTTTTATATTTGCATTCTTGGTGCTCACAAGTGAATGTAGGAAATTTATAATATAAATAAGAGGGTTCCCATATCACTTTAGATAACATGATAGATTATTCCAACAAAGCTCCAAATCCACCACTGCATCCACTTCTGCAACATCGATTATATTTTACATTTGAAACAATGCCTACATGTGAAAAACCGGACGAATATGCATTACAAAAAGCAAAAATAAGACAATTTGCAGTTTTCCATAATCTACCTCATGAGATAATGTAATTTATTGGTGCATTTATAATCAGTCGCAATAGTTTGTGTATGCAATCCACGTCTATTGTATACGTCAACTGAGTTAACTAATCCCGAGAATCAACAGTTATTCCAGTGAACAGTTATTTCTTTACTGGATCACTGGTGCTACGGCTACAGAAACAAAACCCTCGCGCACAAGTTACCTTGTCACTTATAACAATCCTCAAAGGTGTGCGTGATGCCATCCGTTTGAGCAGCTATGCGACCGCAATTGATCCAGCCCCCAACAAACCGCAGAAACATTAAATGCACTCCACCGAACCGCAACCGAAAATAAATGTGAAAATTTGCTTCTCTCGCCAAGAAAACAATTCGTTCTAGTATTATCAAATGAAAAAATCAATATTAAAATTACTTGAGAACAAATATTTGCATACTATTTCAAAATACAGCGCTTACACATCAAGGGCCTGCGACCTGCAGAGAGTTGTTGTACTACAGAAATTATAAACCTGGCTCAGGTTTTCAGGATCGAAATTTCATTTCCAGACGACAATTTCAGAGACTGAAACTTGTCAGTGTAAATTTGGGTCTTCGACGAAACAGCTGCTCGTGGCTTTCTTTTCTACGGCAAGCGGCGGTTTCTTGTTCGGCTGAAGGATAATTTTTAATCTAGCATTAGGATCAAAAATGATTATTTTCACTCCAGGAATGTTATTTTTACCTTGAAACTCCGCGTTATAAAAAATATATATTTCGCGATTTAGGTATTTTGAGTTAAAAGTTAATGATATGGACAGCAAGGCCCTTAAACAAAATACCAGTGTACCCTTTCTCAAATTGTTAAGTGAATCCTAGTATAATTACTTCCATTATAATTAGCGACAGCACCCCCATACTGTTAAAAAAATAATAGGAACAAACTGGCGCTGAGAATGAGAGTTTAAATATTCAGAATCATAAAAACGTCACGGAACATTTTATTTCAGGAGACATGGCCCAATGTACGCAAAGAAATCTTAATTCGCAACACATTCTCGCACTGCTTGCTATTTTTGGCATTTGACGACCGAGTGAATTTCGCAGAGTTATTTACAAGTTAGATGCAATACGTAAAGACTTCAGGCTTCATTAAGAATACAAAATTGATTCAACTAAAAGTATGTGATAGTAACCATTTAGATTATACACATTTGGGGAATTATGCCTTAAAAATATATATGCTGAGGACTAAGAAACCGTTTTAGGCTTGACTCATTATTTCTCAATCTATATGCGAGCAAAAAACAACAATTCCACTTAAAAAATTCATTCCACGACCATGGTTTCCATTTCATGTGGAATTGCAGTGTTATTTTCATTCTGAGGATTCAAAGGTTTTCCAGGACTAATAGGTACATAATCACCTTATTTCTATAAGCTTTCTTTACGTTACAGACTCGAATAAATTTCTCTAGGCAGCTATTAATAAAGCGTTATCATCAACAATGAAGAATTTACCATGAACTATAAATAGAAGAGGCCATCGGATAAAAATAGCTCACCATATCTTTCGCTTGGCTATTTCGATTGCAAAGAATAAGTTGATACTTTCAAAATGAAAACTGAACCAATGTTGTTAAGGTTAAAGAATTGATTGTGGATATTGAGAAATCTACAAAAAAAAATATTTTTTTTTAACCATTGATCTTATTTCGAATACTCCATAGTATGATGATGTACTTCATGGAGTTACACTACTTGAGCGACTGAGAAGAGACTATCGAGAACTTCACGATACCATAAATTACGTCAAAATGTTAACAATTTCTAGCCCAACGTCACATTTATTGTTAGTTACACATTAAATATACCTAAAATATTACGCAACACCAGCCCCTTTACCATTCCTGAAATTTCACGAAGGTTTTTATGACCTAATGCCGAAGAATCAATAATGCCAACTGTACAGTTGACTATCGACCCCTTCACACACTGCGGTTTGAAAAAAATATTAAATTGGCCGGGTGCTACGTGTTCGACGTTCAAAATCCGTAGAGGTATCGCTACGTGGTATCAATTCTTGAAACACCCCTTTCCATAGGTCATTGCTTAGCTAAACTTTTCCTGAACCCTCTTCTCTATGAGTTTGATCGCGAAAGGGCATCCGATCTGAAGGTTTCTAAAAGAAACCCCTCGAAAAAAGTAATCTATTCATTACTTATAAACATTGAAGGGGAATACCACCTGATATACTAAATCTTCATTTATTTTATTACTAATTACCCAGTCGAGAATGAACGTTGAACCAAAGCAGTAACACTAGTGCTCTGTGCCAAACTCCCTCTTGGTGGCTTTCAGGGTAGAAATGCAGGCAAGATTTAAATGTAATGAGCAGGTTAATAATGTCATGATAACCTAAATAATAAATATTATTGCGTGATGCCACACTTCCAATAACAGAGATAAAAGTTTTCTACAATGGACGAATTCTTGAACCGACCTTAATTTCCTAAGAAAATAATTTGTTATTAGGTAGTTTCATTTACCATCCAATTATAAAATCACCTAGATGTTCTAATCAGCTAGCGTAGGTAGGTATCTTTCAAAGAAACTCTTTCCGATATTATTTCAGACGCAATGTAGGCTTAATATTAATTTGAAATGGAAGTACCATTATTGTTTAATAAGTCCTGAACAACCAATGTTTCCCAACAAATTTTTCTCATTTCACATTAACTTAAACCTCCTGGCTTCATTTCACGTATTGAGGAGATGAAAATATCATCAGTTTGGCGATAATACCTGGCGGAAGAGTGGTGCTTAAAACTTCAATAAATCCTCAAATGCACTCCTGGTATACCATATCGGAAGTGCTTATGTAGAATTTTCTTAACTTGAAATACTTTTACCAGGGCGAGAGGAAAAAGTGTAACTAAACCACAATGGACAATTTACAAATATCTTAAATATCATTCGTATCGTAAATTAATATCGCTTTAACATACATCGGCGATATTCGCCGGTTCTTGCGCAAGATGTCTTCCAATGACACGTATTTAACTAGCAGACGTCAGCCAAATAGCAAAAGGAGTTCGATAATTATGTTAATCCAATCGCATCCCTCTCAAATAAATTCGTACAGGTCATTGTTTTTACTACAATAAAGCCTGGGGGAATGGCATGAGGAGTGTTCGACGATCATACGACATTACAAAATTAAATTAGTGGAATGAAAAACTCCGTACAACAATTAAGCAAAAATACAATTCATAAAAATAATACTAATATCCTGCTCCTAGGTGGATCAGACACTTAGTCAAGGGAACCAGAATTCTGTTCTATAGGCCAATAGGAAGACGGTGAATCTCAATTAATGAAAAGCTTTCTATTAGAGTTACTAACTATTAAAGTAAAGCTTTCGCGAGGATACAATTAGTGGAATGATTCCCACCAAGTCCTTATCAGTTACGCGTCGCGATCTTTCTTATCACATATCTCGACTTTACCTTCCCTTTGCACGCCCAGTCTTTGGATTATCTCCTCACTCGGCGAATTTAACGACCCCAGGAAGACTTACGTAAGATGAACGACGATTTAAAAGTTTTGTATTTCAATGAGAAATATTTTAACTAGCGTCCTAGATGCCAATTAACCACCAAGGTTAGCAAAAACTACGTTGAATTCACAATTGATCTCCGATCTCTACGAAGTTCTCCCCACGCAACTTAACAGTCCTCTCGGATGTAATTCTGGTTCTAGGGGGTAAGTCCGTAACTTGGTCGACCATCGATAGGCTGTAATTTTCTCTATGACGGCAGCGAGGCAATAAAGTCGTTTCTTTGGCGACGGTCGGTAAATTACTCGACGGAGCAGACTATTAAGCGACCCCCCGATCATTTTAGAAAACCATCGCAAAGTCTAAGACAAGTTTATCGCCACGAATTTACATTATATTTATGGTATTTACGCGTCACTGAATGAAGAGTTTTCTGAATTTCAATAACAATGGTAGTGTGCAGTAACCACAAGAATAAGTACTATATGAAATATAACGGATATAAAAATAGAATAAACACGACTTTCGGTTTGTAACTATCTTTGTATTCTAATTCTATTACTTAAATTAACACTAAACTATAAAATATTACTATCTGCTTGCGTCAGGCAGTGTAGCCAAGTTAATCAGTGTTCCCAGGCTAATCAAAATTTCAGTACAAGTTTCTCCTTAAATCACATTGCACGCTGGGAACTTCTTTTTACACGTTTTCAGCAATAAAAAAGTGCACAGAATGCCCTCTTCCTTAAAAATTGAAACAATTAACTTATAAGAATTATAATATATACGACCGTGATATAGATCCTTCGAACAATGGCGGTCACGTGGTTTCTCGATAAAAGCGCGACAGGTCTTCTCAAGTTATCGACCAGGGAAGTTTACACTACGGAACCATACCGGGAAATATTTAAGTTAAAGAAATTAAGAATAATGCAATAAATATTCAACCCAGTATTACAAATTAACGAAAGCCTAGTCGAAAGTCCGTAAAATAGCATATGTCGCTGAAGTACCTCGTCTGAATCAGACTTATTTGTCGCTTAGCAATGGACTTCGACGAATTCACCGACCGTCGCTAAAGAAACAACCTTACTATGTTGGTGCCGTAATAGTCGCTAGAAGTTCGAAGGGCGACAAAAGTTACTAATTTCCTAAAGGGGGGGATTATGGACATACATAACGAATATTCTACATAAAATAAAAACTAAAATCGAAAAGATTTAACAACCCACTCTAAAAACTGTTGCTGCCAGACGTCAATATGAACGTGAATGGACATTTTCAATGTTGAGTGATGCCAAAACCTTTGGCTAAGAATATAATGAAATTTTAGACTGGCTCCTCCCCACATCATACCCCGAGGACACACCCTTCTTATCGTGACTGCTTTAGTTAGTTTGATATCATAAAAATTGACTTGGAAAACCCATTAGCGCAGTTTTTTTCCAATGCCTGTCTTTTTATTGAGGAACCCGGATAATTACAAATACTTGTTTAAACACTCCTATCTTATCAGAGAAGTGACTGCACTGGTGAAGGATGGATGATAAAGACAATCCGAGTAATGAAAACGGACCATCGACACACTGATTCACTGGTTCTTTATACCTTGCGCCCGGAGGTCGAAATGAAATACGTGAACTAACCCTAAAGCCAACACGCCTAAATTCGGGATTCGTAAGATCAACACAGACGACACATACGAGATATCCAATGAGTCTTTATTTTACAACTGTTATAAACACTAAGAATGTGACTTCCTTAAATTTCGAGCACGAAAGCATTGGAATACATCTTTAAGATGACATAAAAGCCGACGCGATTGATGCACGAAATGGGTGGACATTAATGTTTAAGATTGCCCACAATTAGTACGTACCATTACTGCGCATAGCCAACTTTTTACCTCATCCTCAATAGAGTTAAGGGCACCGCTACAGAACTGTACAACTACACAGAAAGCACTCCGCTTCTCCGAATGTGACAACCCGAATCTCACAATCAAACGCAAATCTTTCTTTCACATGAGGTTTCGAAATTTAACGGAGATAAATTGCTATCTTGGACATTGTTAAAAAGCATCACCGGTTAAGGGAAGAAAACCTTTTGATTTATAACTAATGACGATCGAGGGCCGGTGCGTGGCATTTACAAAATTACAACGCAGCTCTTGTGTCACGTTTCCAACTAGGCCAGCAAAATATAATCTCAACCGAAGCTGAACGATCGACCTCGAAACCCAGAGTGCCGATTATTCGTGACAACATTCAAGAGTAAAAATGACAGGTGTCCGTCCATTCCAGGCGAGTATTCAATCCAGGCGGGATTGCGACGGGCGGAGACGACAGGAAAGGATACAAGAAACAGGAAGATAGACGCGGTAGCTGTCACAGGATTCATCCCGAACGGGATGCTCCAGGCTTAGTGCTTGGGAGACCATACACGTGCTTCCATTTCTAAGGATAATTTTTTCAAATTTAACTAGAACGTGCCGGACAATCCGGTCCGCCAACTGGTAACAGCATAGAGAACGGATTTATATGTACGTATTCCATTTGCTTCCAGAGCCGTCTGCTTCACCATAACCGGAAAGAGGCGATTTTGAAACAAGTCGTTTCTAACTATTGTTCAATGCATGCATTACTATATTTATTAATTTTTATTCCTAAACATTTTCCTGACCACAAATGTTTCGTATTACCTACAATTAATGTAGTGCTACCTGTTAATTAAGAAGACATTTTCAAATTTACCCTACAATTTTAAACTATTCATCACCTAGCAATTATCGATGTAATGTGACCACATTCATTTCAACATTGTTCAATGTAAAATGTGGACTACTTTCTGTAAACTTAAAAGATGAGAACGTAAATATGTAAAACAAAATGTAGTACTAAGAAAAAACAAAATATAATGCTTATAAAAACAAAATGTAATGCTAATAAAACAAAATGTAATGCTAATAAAACAAAATGTAACGCTAATAAATCAAATTAATGTTAATAAAACAAAATGTATTTCTGATAAAATACAAAATGTACTGCCAAATCAATCAGCTTAGAGAGTGATGCTATAAAAAATTCACAATACCGAACACATGCAAAAGTAAGATTAGGCTTAAAAAATAAATTCAAGAAGTAAAACATTAATTATTAATTTCCACTAGAAGATATGCAAAGATGGTGATTCGATTAACGGAATTCGGGTATCCATAACAAAATCGCCTTAGATAGTGATGCTATAAAAAATTCAGAACACCAAACATGGAAATGCAAGATTAGGCTTAAAAAATTAATTCAAGCCGTAAAACAATTTATTAATTGTAACTAGAAGAGGTTCAAAGACTGATTCGATTAACTGAATTAATAATATTTAAACACCATCAAATCATTTGGCGTAATAATTACATCGCTCACTTCTTACGCTTTGCTAGATACCCGGGTAGTGGGGTATCGATTGACCTTGACGCATGCGGATGGTAACAAATATTGATAGTCCGCGCAGAACCAACCTGGGCCTCGCCTCCCTGAAATCCCTTCACTCCTGACACGAAAGGTTGAAGGGGAAACTTACGAGAAGGAGATTTTGCTTTCGAGCACATCAAATGCTCACACTTATTTTACTCTGCCACAAAATTGGATACCTCACGTATTGACCTAATCCTGCCACGACTGGAGTGGCCTCCAGGCGAGATTGGCCTGTGGGGCAGCCCAATAAGGGCGGCTGCCCCCTTCCGGAATAACGGAGGCCTCCTATTGGCTATGGGTAGTCACAGCTTTTTTCTGAATTCCACAGCATTCCAAGACTACCTTGACTCGCGTATTACCCCCACGACCTCCGAATGCCACCACCTATTGTCCACACATTTGTCAGTTAATCGAATACAATCAAGTTCCCACGACGAGCCTAGGTAATAATTTGACGTCACCCCATCCCAAATTAGGGGGACGAAGCCATTCGCTATTGGCTGGACCACAAGTTACCGCGAGTCATAGATATGCGTGTACGTTTAGGCATTTCATCTATACTATGGGCGCACCAAAACGTCAAAAATTCAAATTATCGCCAAAAGTAAAAGAATAATAAATTGAAAATATGTACTTACGATTATAAAACTTTATTTGTCTGTAAAATTTACGAAATACATATTTAAACTTTCTATCAATCTATTTTTTTTTCAATAGAAAGTTTGACATTACTGGTAATTCTCCAACCCGAACATTGTTTAAAAGGCGAATGTAGATCTAGTAGTTAGTTATCAGGGGATGCGGAGGTCATTTGCGCCATTGGGGACAGGTGGGTAATGTGATAGAGGTGGAATTTCCAGGGAATCGAGGAAGGGTTCGGAGAAACCTGGCAATGCATTTCGCATACTCTTCAAGAAAGGGACCAAGGGGTCCACATTTCAACGCCCCATCCGACGGACAGGTCGGAACTTTTAAGTGCTCTATACATAGCACCCAAGTTGGGATCGGGCTACAATTGATACCAAGGCCTTTGAATACGACATTAACTAGTCTTAAATATGTCCGCGTGTGACATTTCCGTGGCTTTCAGGCGTAGTTGGCTGATAATTTCATTTTTACAATGGTAATTCGGCAGTGAAGTTCATTTTCTTTTCACGTAATTGCATTTATATAAATTGTCATTTGCAATATTTGATCAACAGCTTTGTTCATACGTAAATAGTGGAATGACTCCTGGAGAATGTTGTGGATTGCCTCGACCTTTTTCGATGAAAAAAGTAAGGTGTAACACACCTGAGGTAGCAGAAGCAAAGCTTTCCTATGAATTTCAAATTACACCACGAAAATATATAAGCAAAACATCTCATGTATTTTAGTCTTTCCCTTTAGTGGATAAATTCTAATTTGTGTCACGAGGCATGTGATAATTGTGTCCAAACCCACAACAGCAATCAAGCCGAATTACTCTCGATAGGCAACGATAGAACTTGATTCGTATTTGGCCGCAAAAACGTGTGAAATGAACGTCCATAACGGGGGATGGGCAATATCTTTTCTCGTACCTCGCCAAGAAGATCGGCTAACCTGAAAATCGCACCTTAGAGAAAGTGTCGATGCATCACCAGGATCAGAACCCAAGACCCATTCGAGCAGCATCCGACTCAGTTCCGTCAATACGCACATGGGGCTATTAGACCACCCAGTTATAAATTAGAAGCTTGATAATTTCGCAGGCGTGTTGAGTACGCAAGTTTTCTTCAAATCACGTCAGCAGGGTTCTACCGAGCGTACTCCAACCTTCGTGACGAAACTGGTTCTCGCCGTGATGACATTATATAGTGTGGGGTAATTAAGTTGAGCAGAGGTGAATTGAAGAAATAAAAAATTTCACCTTTGCCATACTCGTCAGCAACTAACTCTCCGCTTCATTTTGTATGTCCACAAAATTGTGCATTAACTTCCCTAGATTCCCAGCTTTATGAGCCTCTTCTATTGCTTTTTACAGATTATGTGATATTTTGACAATTACATTGATCACGAACCTAGCGTCAATTTTTGACCAATAACTCGAAATTACGTTTTCTTAATGTCAATTCGAGATCTACTTCAAACTGCATACTGTCATAGCAATGGGATTTTTACTTACTTCGTAGCCTACGTTCCCTTGACGTAATGTCCTCAATATTTCACATTTCTAGAAACTCACATAAATAATTACACTAACCACATTACCACATCGCACGCGGATGAAAATGAAGAATATTTATCCGTAACGATATTGATCGATTTATGTTGATATTGACCCGTTTGATAAAGTTCAATAAGCTCCAGTTTTAGAAGCAATAAATAAAACGTCCTAATACTTTTGAGATCACCAAAATTCTCGGATAAGCTTATATGAAAGGGAAATTTACCCACTTGGAGACGATAATACGGGGCAGCGTGACGTGCTTTTCCTACACTAACTCTTAATTACTCGAGGATTATTTTTCCTTCGAACTACCCCAAATTACGTTCAAGGTTTCTCAGTCAAGACACTAGACGAGTACGTAGACCAAGCGGCGAATGGACTTCCACTTCAAGGACGAAGCGATTTCACAAACTTAGAGAAAACGTGAACGTGAATGAAGCCCTGCCAATTCCATGTGCACAACCACCCCCGCGGGTGTTCTAGTCGGGGGAGGGCGAGACGGTGGGGGGAGTTGAGAATGATTCGGGTCACCAAAATATCATCTCGTGTAGTTTCAAGGCTCTCTTCCTTCGAAAACGGCGGCAGCCATTCGGATGCAAGTGATGCAACAACTCCAGCTTGGCTTTCGCCGGAACTTCTTTAGATCGCATCATTGTTATACCCGTATTTCCTTTTACGAAGTCTTGTTTTGGAAAGAACATCCCTTGGAGAGGCGCTTTCACAAATTGGCCAACGGGG
>LYUA01003453.1:115857-132242 GCA_002093875.1 Calopteryx splendens
ACGCTATTGGTTTCATATCTATTGTTTCTGCAACCGACCATTATTCAGCCAAAATTAAGTATTTGGGTGTGCGCTGGTGTGAAAACAGAACTGTTGAAAAATATGATAACAGGTACATATGTTGAAAAGAGAATTAGCATGGGAATTTAAGTAAATGGACAATAAAAAAATGGAAAAAAAATTGTTTTCAGATAAAGTTATAACTAATTTCAATTGTTTCATCATAGAAAGTGTTTGAAGCCATTGCTTCTCTCTACAGTACATAAAACATTTGCCAGATAAAGTAAATATATTTATAAGTTTTATGTTTTTCAATTCATGCTAACATTATTATTTTAGGTGCACACATAATTTTAAAATCCTAATTGTGAATGGACTAAAAATTCATGACTCACCTCAAAGGTGTGCTTATAGGGCAGGGCCATATATACCTTAGAAAAAGTATCAAGAACAATGAATAGTTAAAGTATAATTTTAATTCCCAAGCCAAATTCCGAAGCAATTTAAATTATGTTGACCGTTGAAGCCTTAACTTTGTGGAATCCTATTTCTAGGGTATAAAATTCAACTTAATATAAATTTCATGCATTTGTTTGGGTAATTTAGAGTTTTGTTGATGGTATTCAAACATTGAAATGTGCCATGATGAACAAATAAATGCATGACATTTGTATGATATTTCATTTTATTCCTACCTCTTAATATTCTGCCAGTCAGGGGCTACATCTGAATAAAAAAACTCAAAAGATTAAATTCTTGCTTTTCAACGACTGTGAATAATTCAATTGCTGCTGTAAACTGAGTTTTCAAATTTTTTAAAAGCATTGTATGTTTATAAATGTCTTCAATGAAACTCAAATGTAGGAATTATTTCTACATTTGAGTATTCCCTGCATTGTCCTTTGAGATTGTGGATGTCAGAACTACAAGCTCAGTTGTTTCCAGATTAATGTGTAATTTTATTATGATAAAACTACTAAGCCAAAATATAATTTTAAAATTGAAATTCATCATAAAATAAAACCATAAAATTTTGGCCTTATTTGTAAGATCCGTTTATTCCTAAATATTTACTCATACATTCATCTTGAATCATGCCAAGGTGCTTTTGTAGCCTGTAGCGAACCTCCAGTAGGACCCTAATGGTTTCATATGGTTATTTTACTGATTTTAAAAACAAAGGGTCAAATTGAGAAGTTTCTTATGCTTTAAAATATCTTAGTTCATATTACTTTAAATCAGTTTAAAAAGATTGGTAAGTAAATGGTAAAGTATGGTACAAACTTGTCTTTCCTGTATATTGGCTACTGAAAAAGTGTTACACATTATACCTCAATGTGCTTATATTATTTTTAAATGTTTTAATTTGTATATTTAAAACATTGATGGTTGAATTGTTGTTGGGTTTGGGTTTTCTTTGGGAGTTGTATTAACGAGAGATCATTATGTAAGACATCTTTAAAAGTTGCTCAATCTGTTTTGGGAGGATGAAACGTTTGGAGGAATATACTGAATAGTCGTGTGTACCATGTGAAGCTTTTCCTTAGAAACTGCTATCAACTAAAGAGTCTACATCGTACACAAGTTCAGGTTCCTCATTTATTTCAGTCCTTCTCGAAAGAAGCCTGGGAAGATGGGTTAATATTCAGAGCCCCCCCTTTTCTACACCCTTGGTTAAGAAGCACAGTAAGTTGTTGGAGGTGAATAGACATCTCAGTTTGGGGCCACTAAGCAGTAGCTTTCACTCTCTAGTGCCCCTTCCTTTCTTAGCAACATGCTTCTTTTGGTTAAATTCTTGTCCTCATGACTTTTGACATGATTTTTAATTCAATTCTCATGACAAGTTTTTTCACTGCTTCGGAAACTTGAGTATCTCACGGTGTGAATTTTTTTAGGCTTTAACTATGTTTCTTAGGTGCACTCCTTGGTAAATGTCTAGTTCCTTATCTAAATAGGTGAATAATTTTGGTCTTTCACACTTCAATTTAGTTGCACCAGAGAGAGAGAGAGAGATGATGGCTTCTAAATCATATGAATTCTTTCACCACAATTGTAAATCCGAAATGGACTGGACTATGACAGCAATTCAACTATATTTATCCCCTATTTTGGATATTGTTATAAATGATATTTTCAGAAAATTTAATTTTAGGTACCATAAATGGTCAAGTAAATGTATTTACTTCAACCAAAACATTTTTATCAATGCTCAACTATTTTGTGTTTTCATTATTTTGATGCTAAAAAAGTGTGCATCTTAAAAGGCTGTGCATGGTACAGTGTCCATGTTCATATGCATAATTAAAATTTTGAAAGGCAATTGGCTGGTATTTTTTGGGTACCAGGTAATCCTGGGAAACCACAGGTGGTACAGGGAAAAGAACTGACCCCCCTACCCTGATTTGTGAATTTTACACACCGTTGTGCTTAGTTTTGGGTGAGTTGTATTCTCACCTACTAAACTAACCTTCAGGTTGATTACTGTGGTTTGGTATTGGTTAGTATGCATTTTGTTTTTTATTTTGGAAGTTTTGAGTCTCCAATCAATCAAAGGTAATCTACCTATATTAGGTTTTGGATGGTCTCTAATCACATTTATGCATTATATATCACATGGATGAGTTTTCTAGGTTGAAATTTAAAGATATCAATGATTTATTTAGTATTACTATTGCACACTTTACAGGGCATGGACATAGTAGAATCTCTCAACCCTTCAGCATTCACAGAGTATCTAAAGAATTATGGCAACACAATCTGTGGACGACATCCGATTGGAGTTCTCCTCCAGGTAAATAATATTTACAGCATGTTCCTATCGCATCAGCATCCTTTTTCTGATCATGTTTTATGCTTACACTATTAGGCCATTGAAAACCTTCATTATGAGAAAACATGTTCTCCTTTTAATGACTGGTAACTGGAAATGTAAGCTGGTTTATACAGTTAAAAAAGTTAATAGAAGGTGTTAACCTATGATAATTCTTATTTTGGGTACACTTCATTAGTTAATTTGAATTAAGTTTGAAGCCATTTTTTCCTTATTTTTTATAAAAAGGCATTTCAATGTATATGCATACATTTGGCAGCATTCTAGGGTTAATATGATCCATTCTTTTGTAATACAAGTATAATGTGCAAATTGTAAATCTTTAATTTTTTTAAAATGCCATAAATGAGTTTCCTCTCTGATAATTTCTTTGGGAGACCATAACTACAGACTTTTGCACTTAGGAAAAGGCATATAAGACCCTGGTAAGACCAATTTTAGAGTATTCAGAAATAGTATGTGACCCCAACATAAAATGGTATAATAAAAAACTGGTTAAAGTATAAAGAAAGGTAGCATGGTATGTATTGAGGAAAAATAGGAGGATGGAGAGCGTAACAATGTTAAAGGTAATGGGCTGGGAGACCATACAAATTAGGAGAAAAAGAAACTGGCTCTATGGAATATTCCACATTCTTAAGGGAGGAAAAGGATAGGGAGAACTGAGAAAGTTCTTGGAAAAAACCAAATTTCATGGGGAGACCATCAACAGAAGGTGAAATGCTGGCCACCAAGTACAAATATAAAAAAGTTCATACCTCTTTAAAACCATTGTACATACCTCATCCTGCAGAACTATTTGAGCCCTTTCCAAACAATGAAAAGATGCAAAAAATTTATAAGATTATTAACATTTTCACCGCAACAACATATTTGTTTACTACTGCGTTGATTTTTTTGTTTCCCTTGCATGTTTTCCATTTACTGATTTTAAATTTTTTAATGTGAGAGGTTCAAATGATTTTTGAATGCAAATTAACATACATGTTATCACCGAACAAAATACCAGCTTGTAGCATTTATAATAATAATGTATTTATTTATATATTTTTTCTCCTTAGTTTACACAGAAATGTTGTTGAGAATCCTTGTGGATACTTTGAATTGTATTATTGCTATCCATTTCAAACATGAAAAGTTTTCACCAAGCTTTATGATTAATTTACTATCTTGTATTTTACCATAAAAAAGCTCAACCTATTTCAAGCCCTCTTGCATTTTCTACTTTCATGTAGTCCAACTAATCACCAACATTTTGTTTCCCATCATTTCCTTAAAGCTCTTGTCTTAGGTCATATCTTCTATGCTAATGCTATCTAATTTCATTTACCTGCTTCCTTTCTACCTCTCTTTAAATTTACATTCTTCCTTATCTAGCTCACGTTTTCCACCTTCCATTTTGAAAGCCTTCATATTACCAACTTTCATTCACACTTGTAAGCCATGCTCATTGGTACCTAAGTATATCATTTGTATTCTGTCAGTTAAAAATTTGTTTCATCTATAGTTGACCCCAGTCTCACGATTTTAATCCATGTATGCAGATCGATGTAACTGATACATCATTGTTGTGGGAAACACTGGTTTAAAACTTGCACTTTGGGTATGAATGAACAGGTTGATGGCCCAAAGAAGAGGAATATAATAGAAGCTTGGAAAATGCTGAATATCTCCATAAAAATAAAATATGGTGGTCATCCAGAAAATTCTACCTGCTTTGAAATAAAAACTATGCAAATCATCTTTAGGATGTTTTCTGTTTTGTGTTACACTTGTATAATAACTCAATTTTCTACGTAATCACTGCCGATATTCAAACATTTGTCATATCCTATCACCAATTTTTCGATTCTTTCTTTTGATAGACCTCTCCTGCCAGATTTGCCAACCACTTGTCACACTTAAACCTCATTATCATCTGTAAAGAGTAAATCGCCCAAAAATTTTTCCAATCACAAAAAGAATTGAAAGCCACTGGGAGCTAGTTAACGAACAGCTTTTTGGTCTGCTTTGCTGCATGAGGACGAGCGTTGTCATTGAGGAGCACTACTCTGCAACTCAAAATCCTTTACTGCTTGTTTTGAATGACTCTTTGCAGCTTCTGCAGTATTTCACAATATGCATCTGTATTGATTATTGCATTATGAGGACCTTTATGGTCTGGTGGAAGAGGACTATTGAGAAGGAATCGAAAATTGTTTATATACTATGACAAATATTTGAACATCAGTAGTAATCATGTGAAAACATGAGTAAACATGAAAGTGTTACACAAAACAAAAACCTTGGTATGGAAATTTTCTACCTTAAAATACCATGAACAGCCTTGAATTGGAAATCTCTGATTACTCAGACACCCTGAAAGTGTAAACCATTAGCATTTTCACTAAGGAGATGGAAAAGTGCATGTATTACATTATGAATGTATCATAAAATGTGGAACAATTTTATTATTGGTACATAGTTCATTTTATCATAATTGACATATGATAACCTCTAATCTTAATTCTGATTATTTGTTATGGGTAATGGTGAGAAATGGAATGGTGACAAAATTAATTTTTATGTATTTTCATTGAGCTAAGGCAGGACTTTATTTCTCTTTCTTTAAGGCTGTGAGTCATCTTGAGAAAACAGGACAGAAGATGAGTCTTAAATTCCTCAAGTATGCTCAGTCTTCCCAGTGCCGCAACATGAGTGATTCTTCAGTAAGCTATGCTGCTGCATCTCTTGTGTTTGAATAAAAGTACATAGTTGAGTTTGTGATTGATGGCATGACTTGAGAGAAGCCAAGTGCCAGGAAGCACAAGGGGGAGGGCCCTTGCTTCCCATGCTCAGTGATGATGCAGAGGAAATTACAGGAGTGAACTGGGATAACATTCCCAAGGATGGTTGCGGCCAGCTATTTAATCTTGACACGTATTGCATTCTTAGAGTGTTCTGGCCATTGATGTTCGTCATAAGGGTTTATGAAATGCTTTACTTTGGTCAAGATGAGGGGTTGTGGTCTTCTGTCTAAAATTCCCAATACATTTACAAGTTTAATCGTAGAATGGGAGGGTCCATGATATAAGGGGAATTATGCACATGCTGTGATATCCCCTCATCAAAAATGTCAAGTGGCGTGATAATGAAGACTGTCAGTCTTGGATCTCTTGCAAAAAAATTGAAAAAATATTTTCCATAAGTTTACATTTTAACAACTAGGCCTATAGATACATGTGTTGTTACCTTGTTGTATTATTAATGGCTACAAGAAATGTGAGAGATGCTTTGAATCTCACTCTCTCCAAACAATGGTATATTAAATTGAAATGCATAAATATTTTGTTAGTTAATCAAATTTTAGTTTAGTTTGTTAGGTCAAAACAAATTTTGGTATCTCATGTTGCTGTCATAAACAGCTATGAATGTTGGATTATCTATGTACGTATAACACTCCTTTGGGGTTTGAATGCACTACTAGATACAATTCTTTATGTGGCTAAATACAGTAATATTTTACGTAACTACTTGAAAGGTTGCAGAGAACCTATTGATGAATACTTTTTTGGGGTTTATTGCTGACAGCTATAATGGTAAAGGTCATGTCCCATCATAACTTTTATGGATATGTTTTTATGCAAGTGTTCAGATATCAGTGGTGTGATTACTTTGTGAGAGAGTGATGGATAAAAATAAATCAACAGTCAATACTCCAAAATTTATTTAAGTGTGCATTAAATAATTATGCCTACATAATTTCTTGATAAGTGTGAAATGTGGTCACTGTGTGGAATTGAGTTTATAAAATGTTGGAGTAAACTATGTAATTTAGTTTTCTCATATTTCCTTTCATGAGAACATAAAATTAAAATGGATTAAAACATATTGATTGCCTGAGTAATTACCTATGCACTAGTTCCTTGTCAGTCTCTCAACTCAATCTTTGAGAGGGTAATGGAAGACTCCTTATTGTGGCACACAGCTAAGGAGACATTCTTCAAAAAATGAGGAACAGGTCATGAATCGGTAAGAGAAAAATGGTAGGGACAAGCGATGAGGATGATGTCTTCATGCATGTGCAGATTAGTGATGCACACTCCTATTGCATCCATCATCTTCTCGCTCCAATTCTCTCTTTGACTATGTGTGTACTCCTCACCCCTAGTACCTCTTCCCCTTTGCACACCCCCACACCATATACTCCTTTGGTTGTTCCCTTCAAAAACCCAACGACCTCGAGCCCATTTCCCCAACTCTTTCCATGCATGTATATTATAGATATTGTTTGGAAAGTTTATATAATGTTTGGAAATTTATAATACTTAGGTAATTGGAAAAGACATACATTACATCAGGTGTCACACAGGTCGGTTTCATTAGGCAACTGCTCCTCCTCATCTACATAACCTATTTAGGTCAGAGGCTATTCATGGATGACTGCATTCTATAGTAAACAAACAATAGAGAAATTTTACAGAAGGAAGCTAAAATCTTAAAAAATATTTTATACAAATAAAATTTTTAAAAATGAACACAATTTTTGAATAAACTTAAATCCGTGCACTGTTTTGCTACACATTTATAATCCATGATCCATGATAGAGTCGCAATTAAAACAAGAACAAATATTTAGGTGGTTACTTCACAAACAATTTATCATGGGGTACCTAAACAAGCAATTACTTCAAAATGGTGCAGCGTTTGAGTGTTGCATTTTGTGGATCTGAAACTTGGTCTTTGATGCAAGAGGACGAATGTAGAATTTAGGCTTTTCACAAGTGGCTAAGGAGAAGAAAGGAGAAAATTACTTGGACTGTGAGGAAAACTAACAATGAAGCTTCAACAATTGTGGGATAACAGAGGAAGTTGCAAGATTAAATTCAAAGAAGACAGAAAAAGTGGGGGATTACTAGATTTTGAAAGGTAGTGAGTGAGATGTTAAGGTCATAATAAAAGGGAGAATTGTTGGTAAGCACAGAAAAGGAAGAGAATAGGCATTTTGGAGGGAATGATGGATGGTAGATTGTACTGCTAAAGGAATGGTATACTGAAAGCAAGAGGAAGTCTATGAGATATGTAATAGTTGCTAGGGACCATCCAAAACTTACCTTATTATGTAACAATAAAAGCTTCATTGGTCTTCAAGACATGTACAAACATATATAAAACCCAAAACATATAAAAAAACAATATTTATCTTAGTTAAAAAATTCAACTATAAAAACCCAATTTTTATGAAAAGGAATGACAACTGCCAATTTTAGCTTATCTGGAAAAATTCCTGAATATAGTGTGGCATTAAATAAATGAGCAATAACAGCTAAAAGATGATTGCTGCAGAAACTATTCAAGAGTGAACTTGAAACCTCTTCCCATCCAGCTGAAAGTTGTGTTAGTAATTTTGTTTATAATTACTGCTTTATTCCCTTTTCACAGGTTGGATAAAATTAGATGTTATTGGGCACTGATGTGAGTGTGCTATATACATATGTGATTGAAAATCATATTTAGGATTAAATGTTTTTTCTAAATATTATGGGAAATGGTTGGTAAAATTAGTAGCTATCCCACTTGGATCAGACAATAATATTTTTTCGTGAACGATAGAATCAATATATTTTCTACTCTGTGATTTACCAGAGTTATTATTATGTTTCAAGTTGTTTTGGTTTTGTTGTCAAAAGAATAAATTGAACTGATATTTAAATTTCTTTTTGAACCAATAATTATTGGTTTTATTATATTTTATTATTTATAACCAATAATTATTACTTAAGTAATCTTGAACAGTATTTTTACAGTCAGCATACTATTGTTTTATCTCTTTATCATTTGTAGATTTATATGATGCCCTAAGAGATTTTTAATATTGGGAGATTAATGTTAAGAGGGAAAAAACCTTTGAAAAGAGTACAGAATATATCCAAAAATTATTATAGTTCTCAATAACTGTGAGGGAGCTATAAACTATTTCCCTATCAGTTTTTTGCAAGGTAGAACACAATTATTTAATATGTAGATTGCTTATGATGATGAAAAAACAAATAAAACAGAAGGCCTTAGAAATTGATATTTTATAATTAGATGTTAAATAAGATGAAGACAATGGTTAGGTCTATTTTTTGTTTTATTCCTCTGGTGTATGGGGCCATTATCAGACAGAACTATTAAAAGTTAGAAATTTGATTGTGCAGAGGAGCAAGATTTGCTCAGGAACAATTTGGATTGCAGAAAAGCATCACATATGATATATGCTAAGAATATAAGGCAGGTGGTTAAGAAAAGTTACATTACAGATACTATAGAAGAATGGATGAAATAAAGAAATATGAAATAATTTACCTTTATTGGGACAAAATTGAGACTAAACCAGTTTATTCTGCCACCCACTCCCAAAAACAGCATTTAAATGGCATATGAGCAAATTATGAAAGGATTACCTACTTGGAGACCATTTAACTAACTGCCAAATTCCACTTTCCTTTCCAGACATAAGATTAAAAAAGAGAGAAATTAAGTGTAATATATGAACATCTAGGGACTTCTGAGTATAAAATATATATGATCATGATAAACCTGCAAGAATTTATTAATAACAAATAGGTGTCATGAATGCCAACAGATACCGTGAGTTTGTCCTTTCTAACTGTATACTGTGAGATTCTTAGTTATAACTACGTAACCACTGTAAGGGGTTAGTTGATTAGGTACTAATACTCAACTCGCAGTTTTCACCTAATTAATAGATTTTATGTAAATACTTAAAATGTTTATGAAGTAAAATAATTTAAGGAAATCTGATGGTGTAAATAAAGAGAACACTGACCTAAAATATAAAATGCCCGCCACAGTATTATGTTCGAGATTTGAAATAATACAATCATGCTTCAAAGAGTCACAAAGATAATGAACATCTCCAATTCCATTACTCAAGTCTTCTCTGTTGAGTCTTCCAATTCTAAGACAACAGAAATAAGCTGAAGGTGAATTTGACCTTGGCATAATACTAGTGGTTATGTTGTCATACCATGGAAGAAAATACCAAGTGGTCATACTACTTGGTATGCATTGATACAATGCATTTCAAGCATTACTGATGCAAACTTGAATACTGTAATTTAAAAATGTATGATAGTTCCAGATTATAGAATGTCTGTGTCATCTTTAACCTCTTCGCTGTGAGTGACGATATTGTCTAATCATGTGTTGTATGTATATCCTGCTCTGTGTATGACGAGTATGTCTTGGTTTTCGTATGTTTTTCACCTCTCTGCATATTCCATCGTACTGCAGGCACGTGTGGCAATACAGTATATGTTAAAGAGTTTGTATTTTATTCACTAGATGGAACCATGGTCACTCAAATTTTTTTCAAATCTTTATTTCTTTTGTATTTAAAGAAATTTCAAAAAACCCCTTGCATGCGATAATAAAAGACCACTGCTGCGAAAGGGTTAAACACCTGCCTCCTCCATATTCATTTCCTAATTCTGATTCTTGAAACAGGTATTTATGCTTATTTTCCCTTGCCCTTACACCCACAAGGCGTGGCCTATCTTCCATTTCCCCCCCTTCCAAATTCATATTCCATAGAGTAATGAGAAGCAATATACCACTTACACTCCCAGGGTGCTCCTTGCAGCTGCTCTGGCCTTGGGAGTGAAGAGCACACCATCAAACCATATCCTTACTTACATCACATTATCCTCCAACTATCATTATGCTTTCTCCAGATTTTCAGTCTTTCACCTATGCTTATCCTCTTACACTTGTCACTCTGAGAGCATTCCCCTGACCATCTCTGCCACATAGTGAGGGAGGGTGTTAAAGGAGGTTGTTAGCCTAAGGAGAAAATGAAACTTTCAAGGACTTTGTATATGGTGGGTGTTGTGCATATTAGACATTTTGGTGACATGGGGATAAAAATTCAAAGGTTGACCAGAGCACTGTCTATAAAATTGTATTATATATGGGAATGAAATACATGCTAGTTTTTCCATTTATAAATAATTTATTTTTCTTTGCTTAGTTTTAAAATGCTAACCCACAATTATGATAAACAAATCACCAATTTTCCTGAAGAAAATAGATGGGCATAGTTATTAATTAAAAAAATGTTCAATTTTACAATCAAAATGGCATATATACACACACACAAAACTTGCAATTCTACTCCATGCCAAAAAAATGACTGATTGGCTTCATCCCTACCTATTATCATAAAATGGGGTAACTTGAGACATTCTGTGCAATGAAAGACTTTTCCAATTTGAGTGACAATCCCATCAAAATCTCTTTAGAGTTTTTCATGCTAAATGGTGCATTATATTTTTTTCATAAATAGGGGGCATATGGGCTTTTCATAATATTTACATTATCAGTGTCTTTGGTTTAGCAACCATCATATAAATTTGAAAACTCAAATTTTTTGCAAAAAACACCTGCAAAATATGGCATTAAAATGATTTGCTTAGTGGATGCAAAAAGCAATTATCTATATGATGATCTATTCATTCACAGTGGTAGGGATACTGATGGAATTGGTCTGACTGCATTATAAAAGAAATTTCAAATTGCTTCTCAGTTGGTTGTATGGCTTTGTAAAGCAATTTGTAAAACAAACAGAAACGTGACTGCAGAAAATTGACGTTCCTCAATAGAATTCCGAGAGGAACTAATAAATGAGGATTGACCTATGTGGGCATATTGAAAAAAAATAAAAGAGAGATTTCATCTTAATTCTTCCCAAAAAAAGAATGAATAATTGGCTCCAGTTTGTATGGATACACCTAAGAAAAATCCATGCTATCATCAGTGCTGAAGAAGAACAGAGCCGTATTACCAATCTCATCCCTGCACAAAAAAATGAACTAGGACGAAAATGGACGGCAGGAAATAAGTTCTTTTTATAATCAGACACAAGGAGAATTGGACACATAGGTCCAAAACTGTTTCAAGTACAGGGCAATTAGAAAAATAATGTGGCCCCTAATTATATTTTATAGGCTTGTAGACATTATTGAATCAAATTTATTTGCATTATATGTTCCCTACTAAGGTACACCAATCATTAAAAGTGCTGATTTTGTCAAGGAACTTGGAATGCAACTGACAGAAACCCATATAAAAAGACGTCTTGCTAATACCATTGGTAAATGCATATAACTTGTAATTGGAGATGAGAAAGAGACTAATGAAATGAAAAATATCAGTTGCTAAATGATAAAAGGAAAATTGTGTAACATCTGTGGTTATAAGCAGAAAAGAAAACCTATGTATAAATGTGTATTCTGTGATCAACTTCTTTGTTTACAGTGTGGAAAAAGTTTGAGTGCAATGCTTGAAGAAAAGTACAAAAATGAATTAGTAAAAAATTCTGAAAGGGACTAAAAAGATAATTGTGTACATTTCATCAACTTAGGAATATAAGACAATTGTTTTTTCAAATAAAAATGTGATTTCCTGACGAAATTCTTGGGAGTTGTAATGGATAGTAATATCTCTCGGAATGAATGTATTAATAAACTAAGTAATAAGCTATGTATTATTTGTTTCCTAATCAGAAGCATCAAACACACTGTGTCTATAGATGTTTTATTGTCTACTTATTACGGTGAATTTTACTCACAACTGTTGTACAGCATTCTGTTTTGGGGATCCTCCTCACAAACGGATGTTATTTTCAAGATCCAAAAAGAGGGTTATTTGCTTTATTGCCGGTGCTCCCTACCATTCCCTTGCTGTCCTCTGTTTCAGAACTTGAAAATTCTGCCAGCTCCTTGTGTATATATTTGAATTACTGTGACTCATACTAAACAAACAGGCAGCAGCAAGACATTCATCGCCCTTCATAAGAACCAAATGAACTACCTTTGGCTCCAAGGCTATAGGACTCACCCTCTTATACAAATTACATAAATCGATAAAAGAAGCTGGCAGTGCTGTAGTCTTTAAGAATAAGGTGAAACTGTTGTTAGAGGACAGCCTCTTTTACTCTGTCAAGGAATTTCTGGATTGTACCAATTTATCTCAGTAGAGTCCCTACTCAAGCTAATTTTGTTTGCTTATATATTTTTGGATTTGTGTAGATATTATTTCAATTGACGTGTTTTATATCTTGTTGCTAAGATCCTTGGAAAAATAAAAACTTATACTTATAATTACCCAATGATATTTTCTCCATCCTTCCTTTCTTCTCATTAGCAAACTAAGTTTTTCTTGAGGGAAACCACCTTCCATCCTATTGCTCCAAGGTTGAGCCTTTTTCCTATGTTTAATGCAGTATTAGGTGATCTCCCACTGCTATGGGATCAAACCTACTATCAACAGGGCAGAAGTTGTGGGGAGTTTTTTGAGTGAGCAGGAACTTTACGTTAGGAGAGGGATTAGAGAGTAGCCTCAATGAAAGGGGAGATCACATTAGGACTGTAAGTGGGTGGAGATTGTGAATATTTTTATGGTTTACTTGGTGGATTGAAGACTGTGAGGGCGTTATAATATAATTCAAGTATCTTTGACTGAACTTCATGTGTTGCAATGCTCTGAGCGTCTCCGATTGTTGTAGGTAGATTGGGGGTTGACAGGTGGATTGGGAGGGTGGGGTTGAAACATTCATAGATGATTGAAGAGACATAAATCATTCGATTATGTTAGATTCCACAAATAGATAAAAAAAATTGCTTTGAAAAATACCAGTCAGTAACTTTTTTCATGACACAGTTTGAGGGTTAAGAATCATATTGAATATGATTGTTGTAAACTTGGGGCTATTAGTTATCAAATGCACTATGCCAAAGATATAACTTCAATGGACATTAGAAAAATATTTTACTATGCTCTGGTGGAATCATTCATTAGATATGGTTTGATGATTTGGGGATACACTTGTTCCACGCATTAAACAAAAGTCTATTATCTAAAAAACAGGCTAATCCAATTTGCTTATGGTTATGATAGTTAAGAATTACTGCAGAAAAATTTAGATCAACAACAGGCATACAATACCATGTATGTGCATCAACAATGTTTACCATTGAAAGGACTAATTCAATGCAATCTAAAAATAAACAACTATTTCAACAACAAACATACGGCACCACAAAAAAGTATACAACTATGGAGAGAAGATTCTTCTTTTATGGAGTTCTCAAGGTTTACAATAAATATGGTGAAAATTACCTTAAAACCGTAGTTCCTAAGTTGATTAATCAATTACCCAAGGATCTTATAAATTTAAATTATCTCTCTGAGGTGAAGAGAAAGTTGTTGGTGAATATTTGATACTTGGCCATGTAATACATTTTGTTACAGGATGATTAATTGTTTGTGATATTTTATACATTGTCAAACAATATAATAATGGAATGACACTTGCTAGCAAGCCTTTTTAGCTTGGCAAGAAAATGAATCTAGGGTCGATGTAAAAGTAAATAGTTGATGACAACCACTTTCTCTGCACATACTTTGTTTTTAATATGGAAAATTACCCACATTTCACAGTATGACTGGAAATTATTGCCAGAACACTGGTGGTTTTCTCTAAAAAAATACAGAGTAGCACACATTGGTCAATGGTTACACTTTACCAAATTTAACCATAAATAAACATAATTTCTGTAGTTAAGTTTACATTCTAGGTGTACATTAAAAATTTCTCCTTTTTTTCAGTGCCATATTTGGCATGTATTTAAACCTCTCTCGACAGTCTCTTGATGGCATCGTGAGTCATTTTTAAACCCTATTGGCACTGTGGCTTTTTTTTGCTACAAACTCTTAAGTTACCTGTTTTACATTACATATTATATTAATCATTAACATTTCAGAATGAAAATAGAATTATGTTTATTAAAATTTTATATTCTGGAGATATTTCCCTGCTTAAGCTTTTCGAGGTATTCCAAAGCCTAGATACACAATAAGCAAGAGAACCAATTTCTTTCCTAATTGCAAAATTCTGTGAAACATCAGCTCATACCAAACACAAACAGGTTTCCCAACTAAAAGGAACATCATCCTCATCAGGAATTCCCATTTCAAATATCTAATTACCAGCTCTTTTAAAAAAATTGACCCTTTTACCAATTTTTTGAAGCAATGGAGTAATTCCCGACTTTCTCCTGACTAAGTGGCCACCCTATTGTCTGGAGGATTGAGAGACACCCCAAGTAAAACATCAATGCACCTAACAAATATTGGATCATAAATATTCTTAATAGTAATTCATATTTAAGGAGCAAGATATTTTTAGCACAGAAAGTTTTTTTTATTAAATGATATTTTTAGTCATTTTTCCATTTTTTCTTCTGAAATTTGCTTTTTAAAAATATGATATATGTCAATTTCATTTGGCAAAATCTTAACCCTGATTTTAAAATCTAATATAGGCATAAGGTATTAAAAATGTACATAGGTAAAATATAGAATATAAGCAAATAAATAAAATAAATTCAAAGACATGTATGACTGCATTAAAAATTACTTTTTTAAACAAAATTCTTTAAAAACCATGATTAGGGTATCCCCTCAACTCCTGACTGTAGAATACCAAATTGGCATTTACTTGGAGGAAGTTCCGGGGAAAATATAACTTCTAGTTCACGAATGAGTGTCCTTCCATTGCCTTTATTTCTTTCCCCACCATTATCCTCTAAGCTCATGAATGACCGCGTTCTTGAGGCTATCAATCGTGTGGTAACCATATTACCCCATGATAATCCAAGGGCAGGAATTTTCTTTTCAAATCCAAAACCTTGAATATTATCCATGGCATCTGAAACCTAAAGAAAAATATTTCTTTGTTTTAAGTCTTCATTCTATACAGAAATGAACTTTCACAGTTTAACATGAAAACACTCCCCTAAGATACATTTGACATTAAAAAAAATGTTTGTTTTCAACTCACAGCATTGTCAAAGTCAAGGAGAGAAATGCATTACACATTTTGGATAAATATGCATCAATAAGATTTGTAGGCATAATTTATAACCTAATATCTAAATAGAAAGGGGGATTAATTTAAAACATAAGACTAATTAATTGCAAAAGGGAAAGCCATAAATACCAATAATATTGATAATCAGCATAAGAATTCAAATACAAACCTGGTTAATGCATATTACACATAAACCATGGGAACTGGCTAAACTATGGAGTTCTCCACCTATTTCTTTAAGATCTTTTGCCCTGGAGAGAATACCATAATGAATGCCTTTCCTCTGTTCTTCATCCTTTACATCACTGCAATCATACTCTGAAGTGCCTCGAAACACTCCAGTAATACTATCTACAACTATTAAGCCAAATGAAATAGGTGATGTTTGGAGGAGACGTGGCACTCTAACCTGAAGGCATTCTTTCAATGAAACCTAAATGGAAGACAAGAAAAGATACATTTTTAAGCTTAGAAATATCAATTTTATACTATATATTTTTATCTGGTACTGTGCCAATGATACTAGGCGATAGGATATCTCTAGTGTCATTATTCTTTCTAAAAAACATAAAAAATAGCACTTAATGGTACAGTTCATTCGCGTTAACCTGACCGATGACAAAGCGCGAGAGGGGAAAT